>JANIIK010002308.1:0-5000 GCA_027704905.1 Muraenolepis orangiensis | reverse complement strand
ACAACTACCTACCTCTACCTATAGTTTACACATTTATACATAACATACCTCACTTAATGTGTACATTTTGAATGTACCTGCCATATATATTTAACTCCAACTGTGGATAGAACTGCATATCCCTGCTCCTGTATATACGTTTATATATGATCACTACCTTGGATTTACATTGATATATATTTATCCTGCTTTTCATAATTGCATACCCCTGATCACTAGCTGTTAAATACTTACTTACCTGTATATATATATACCTATTATGATGCTCATATCCCACTTAATACCTAGTAGACTGTCTTTTAAGCTGTACATTTCAACTATAAATGATATTACCTGCACTTTACTGCAACATTTGCACTCTGGTTAGATGCTAAATCATTTGATCATCTAAGGGGTCAAACACAGAGAGACTGACAGGAACAGGAAGTGGTCCGTTTGTAAGATACCAGCGGGTTGAAGACAGGTCAATGTGGCTTGACCTTAAGGTAGTTGCTGTTTAATATGCTGTCTTGCTTGTCATTTTTAATGCATTCCAAAGCATCATGGAATATTTAACAAATATTCTCAATTTGAGTAACAAATGTAGAGTCAAGTGTTGGTCAAGCTGATGTTTTATTAACACTGGAGTGAATAGCTTTGCATTGAGGACATTGATAACGTTACTCATTCCTAGTGAGAGCTCTGAGTCTGCATTTCACAAATATTAATAACAATAACAATATAACAAACAGTTGTTACTTATTCCTAGTGAGAGCTATGAGTCTGCATTCCACAAATCTTAATAACAATAACAATATAACAAACAACCTTTTACTTATTCCTAGTGAGAGCTCTGAGTCTGCATTTCACAAATATTAATAACAATAACAATATAACAAACAGTTGTTACTTATTCCTAGTGAGAGCTCTGAGTCTGCATTTCACAAATATTAATAACAATAACAATATAACAAACAGTTGTTCCTTATTCCTAGTGAGAGCTCTGAGTCTGCATTCTTTTCAGATCAGTACTTTCAGATCTGGTTGTTGCTCAGTTGTAGCTGCTCTGAGATAGTCTGCCAAATGTCTGTCAATTAGACGGAACGCTGCTTTGATTTGATTATTCCCATGGCGGAGAAGGAGCTTTCACACACATAAGTAGATCCAAAGCAGGTCAGGATTTATTTTTATTTTTTTGGTTAATTATAATTATTATGCATTCATAACCAGGCATGTCGGGGGCCACTAAATAAGCGTCTGCGGGCCGGATGCGGCCCGCGGGCCGCCTGTTGAGTAAGTCTGGTGTAGATCATACCTTTAATGTAATGTTGATATAATGAATGTGTTTTAGTCACTGTTTGAACATAGAACTAAGCAGGCCTATTTGGCTCCAATCTAGTATGGGGAGAACTTAAGAGCTTTATCCCCCAGGCTATCACTAGAACACGGTACAAGGTGGAACCTCCTACTCACAAAGAATGGAAATATATCATATCATTTATAGAATGGGACAAAAGCACACGTCCACTGAGACAAGAATCACCATTTGAAGACAAATGGGAGAAATGGACAACGATTACTAACTGACTTGGTCCAACTGAAATAACCAATGGACAAATGAGAATGGGCCTCCAAGCTGCTTTCTTGGTGCTTCGGCCCTTGCCCTTTGGATTGTAGCCTCAAGGGATTGTTTTATGGCGCTTATATCAACATATCATGGCCAACACCACATCACGATGGCCCATGATGTGGTGTTGAGTGTGATGAGTCAGCCCACATAACGGTCAAAGAGCAGGTGTCCATCTGCTTGGTTTATGATCCTTTCACCGTCAGCCAGGCGATACCTCAGTATCACGTGCCACACAAATAGACTCAGAGACAGCTTCCACAGTCAGGCCATCAGGCTGCTGAACAAGGGCCTATAGCATATAACAATGGAGATGTTATTACATTGATTTATATATATATATTGCTCTTTTTCTGACATATATTGTTCAAAGTTCAACGTAGCAAACTTTGACCTCACGTGACTTTGGCTGTGGGCTTCTTCTCAAGCGCTCCTTTAGCCCATAAAACATGGCTTATGTCACCGCCCGATATCCTTCATCGCTGACCTAGTTTGATCACTCCGACTAGTGGACTGAAACACAACTCATTCCCTTAAAATGACCTTCCACTGTTAGATGGAAACACAGCTACTGACAGGAATGTGTGAGGAGAGGGGGGAGGGGTTGATTCAGATACACTCACATAGGAGGAGACACACACACACACACACACACACACACACACACACACACACACACACACACAGACACACACACACCCACACGCACACACACACACACACACCCACACGCACACACACACACACACACGCACGCACACACACACACACACACACACATCACAGCTTTTCAGTGAGACACATATAAGGCCTTCATAGCTATAAATTAGCATATAGTGAACTCTTCCACTGGTTGAACCGTTCAATACAGAATAGCGTCACAGCGGACCATATATTGTATTTTATGTCAAGGATCGAACACAAGACACAAAGGGGAGTCAGGGGTGGGTTTTACCCCCTTTTTTGATTGCAGAAATTCTGTTTTAATTCTTGTTTATTACAGTGGTCTTCAACCAGTGGTCCGTGCCCCCCCAGGAGGTCTGCAGAGGTACTGCAGGGGGTCCACCAACATGATGAACGCACAAACACATTCTTGTCGTCACCTTTCCTCCCCCACGTTTCACCCTAATTCCTCCTTCAGGGCAGTGTTTGCTCCACAGGGAGGTCCAGGTCATCTATAGACCCAGACCTCAGAGATAGATAGACCCATAGATAGACCCAAAGATAGACCCATAGATAGACCCATAGATAGACCCATAGATAGACCCATAGATAGACCCGAGCCTCAGAGATAGATAGACCCATAGATAGACCCATAGATAGACCCATAGATAGACCCGGGCCTCAAAGATAGATAGACTCATAGATAGACCCATAGATAGACCCATAGATAGACCCATAGATAGACCCATAGATAGACCCATAGATAGACCCATAGATAGACCCGGGCCTCAGATATAGATAGACCCATAGATAGACCCGGGCCTTAGAGATAGACCCATAGATAGACCAATAGATAGACCGGGGACTTAGAGATAGATAGACCCATAGATAGACCCATAGATAGACCCATAGATAGACCCGGGCCTTAGAGATAGACCCATAGATAGACCCATAGATAGACCGGGGCCTCAGAGATAGATAGACCCATAGATAGACCCATAGATAGACCCATAGATAGACCGGGGCCTTAGAGATAGATAGACCCATAGATAGACCCATAGATAGACCCGGGCCTTAGAGATAGACCCATAGATAGACCCATAGATAGACCGGGGCCTCAGAGATAGATAGACCCATAGATAGACCCATAGAAAGACCCATAGATAGACCCGGGCCTCAGATATAGATAGACCCATAGATAGACCCGGGCCTTAGAGATAGACCCATAGATAGACCCATAGATAGACCCAGGCCTCAGAGATAGATAGACCCATAGATAGACCCATAGATAGACCCATAGATAGACCCATAGATAGACCACAGATAGACCCGGGCCTCAGAGATAGATAGACCCATAGATAGACCCATAGATAGACCCATAGATAGACCGGGGCCTTAGAGATAGATAGACCCATAGATAGACCCATAGATAGACCCATAGATAGACCCATAGATAGACCCAGGCCTTAGAGATAGACCCATAGATAGACCGGGCCTTAGAGATAGATAGACCCATAGATAGACCCGGGCCTCAGAGATAGATAGACCCATAGATAGACCCATAGATAGACCCATAGATAGACCCATAGAAAGACCCGGGCCTCAGAGATAGATAGTAAGTGCTGGTTGAAGCAGCCTCACCTGGCCCCAGTCAGACTGATTGGAGTCTGGTTGAAGCAGCCTCATCTGGCCCCAGTCAGACTGATTAGAGGCTGGTTGAAGCAGCCTCACCTGGCCCCAGTCAGACTGATTTGAGGCTGGTTGAAGCAGCCTCACCTTGTCTCAGTCAGACTGTTTAGAGTCTGGTTTGAAGCAGCCTCATCTGGCCCCAGTCACACTGATTAGAGTCTGGTTGAAGCAGTCTCATCTGACCCCCAGTCAGATTGATTAGAGTCTGGTTGAAGCAGCCTCATCTGGCCCCAGTAAGACTGATTAGAGTCTGGTTAAAGCCGCCTGACCTGGCCCCAGTCAGACTGATTAGAGTCTGGTTGAAGCAGCCTCACCTGGCCCCAGTCAGACTGATTAGAGTCTTGTTGAAGCAGCCTCACCTGGCCCCAGTCAGACTGATTAGAGTCTGGTTGAAGCAGCCTCATCTGCCCCAGTCAGACTGATCAGAGTCTGGTTGAAGCAGCCTCAACTGGCCCCAGTTAGACTAATTAGAGCCTGGTTGAAGCAGCCTCACCTGGCCCCAGTCAGACAGATTAGAGTCTGGTTGAAGCAGCCTCACCTGGCCCCAGTCAGACTGATTAGAGTCTGCTTGAAGCAGCCTCACCTGGCCCCAGTCAGACTGATTAGAGGCTGGTTGAAGCAGCCTCACCTGGCCCCAGTCAGACTGATTAGAGTCTGGTTGAAGCAGCCTCATCTGGCCCCAGTCAGACTGATTAGAGTCTGGTTGAAGCAGCCTCACCTGGCCCCAGTCAGACTGGTTAGAGGCTGGTTGAAGCAGCCTCATCTGGCCCCAGTCAGACTGATTAGAGGTTGGTTGAAGTAGCCTCACCTTGCCACAGTCAGACTGATTAGAGGCTGGCTGAAGCAGCCTCATCTGGCCCCAGTCAGACTGATTAGAGGCCAGTTGAAGCAGCCTCACCTTTAGCCAGCCTCTAATCAGTCTGACTGGGGCCAGGTGAGGCTGCTTCAAGCAGACTCTAATCAGTCTGACTGAGACCAGGTGAAGCTGCTTCCTCCAGACTCTAATCAGTCTGACTGGGGCCAGGTGAGGCTGCTTGAGCCA
>JANIIK010002307.1:15000-21000 GCA_027704905.1 Muraenolepis orangiensis | reverse complement strand
TATTAAGTTTTATGTCACATGGTTCAGAAGAATAAACTACAAGAAAAAAAATTGGTTAAAAAATATATACATTAACATATCCAAATGAATCCTCAACATTTTCAGGGAGACGGACAACAGGATAATAAAGAAAACCAACTTAATCTTGAGGAAGTAAAGAGACCAACACAATAACAACATGTGGCCTGTAGATGGGGCTATTGAGTGACTCATCTCTACTGTAGACAGAGGCCTCTTGGAGAGATTTCTAAATGGCTGATCTGCTATGAATACTCTCTATTCAGAAAATAAAACCATGACTGTCCAGTTTGCATTGTGGTGGCACTTTGTGGATAGTTGTCATGACTTAACTGTAGAATTTTATTATTTTAAGTTTTTTATGAATGTCACATTTCTTTATTTTCCCCTTATAATCAAAATGTCTGACAAAAATAATCACAATATAAATACCTTTATTATCGTAGCACAAGTACAACATAATTACGTAGCAATCGTCACGGTCACTCTTTACACACATAACAGCAGTTGAAAAATATACATGAATAAAATAAAATAAATAAACAGATCTCAATTGCCAAATATATATATACAGACACATTGCAGTGGCCTCTATGAACAAGGAGTACAAATTATAAAATATATAAATTGTACATACAAAGGTGCAGTGAGATGTAAACATGTAACTAGGTATTGTAGTACTGATGCAATACACTATTGTAGTTCCACAGAGCAGTCAGGCTCAGTGTCTGAAAGCGTTGGATTGTCTTTTGGCTCCGGGGTAGAAACTGGTCTTAAGCTGCTGTGATTTGATGGACCTGAAGCATCTCCCAGAGGGCAGCAGGTCAAACCGCTGATGTCCCGGGTGGGAAGAGTCTTTCTGGATGCTGCTCTGCTGAGGCAGCGGGAACTGAATATGACTCCCGAAGAGGCCAGTGGTTCTCGGGCAGTCTATGATCTGTTGGGCGGTGTTGGGCGGGTGGATACTGAGTATCCATTAACCCCTCCTCCCTCTCTTCCATCTTGGCCCACAATATCTCTGACCCTGGCCTCACTCCAAATGCCTCTGTTACCGGCCTAGTCAACAACTACAATGCAGCACTCTCCTCCTGTCTAGAGGAAATTGCCCCCACAAAAACCAGATCAGTCTCCTTCCCTCACTCCGCCCCCTGGTACACCGATCAACTCCCCCAACTCAAAGCCAAAGGCCGGCAACTAGAAAGACTTGCCAATAAAACCTGACTCACCGTTAAATTGGACGCCTTCAGACTCCACCAACAACGATATAAAGATGCCCTCAACAACGTCCGTTCCTCCCACTGCTCTTCATCCTCCAAACCGGCTCCAACCACCCCAACACTCTCTTCTCCACCATCAACTAACTCCTCAAGCCCATGGACACCAGAGACTATTATGTTTTTCCTTTTAATTTTTCATTAAAATTTCTTTGAAATCAATCTCTTATTTGAATCTACATAACTATCAATTGATTTTACTGTATGTGCAATTTTACCATGTCTGTAAAGCGCCTTGGGTGTCCAGAAAAGTGCTATATGAAATCAAATGTATTATTATTATTATTATTATCCTGAGGGTCGTGAGGATGGCAGAAAAGATCATCAGGTGTGCAACTTCCATGCGTTGAGGATAACTTTAGGACCAGATGTAGGAAGAAGGCCATCTCCATCACTAAGGACAACAACCACCCTGGGCTCCATCTCTTCTCCCCCTTACCGTCCGGTCGCCGGTTACCCAGCATCAGTCCAAGGACTAGCAGGTTCAAGGAGAGTTTAAATCCACAGGCAGTGACCTACTGAACTGATAGGAGTGCTGCCACTATCATAACATAGTCATTAACATTACACTATCATAACATTGTCATTAGCATTACACTATCATAACTTTGTCATGAACATTACACTATCAGATTGTAGCAGGATAGACTGTTCAGCCCTATCACCACACGGGGCAACCTTTATAAAGAGGGGTCAGTGGCGCTCTTGCTCCCTCTTGCTCTTTGGCACGAAGGCCACTTCCGGGTTCCGCTGACGTGCTTTCTCCGCTGGCACCGGTGAGTTTGCAGTGGCTGCCGTTTGTTGTACACCTAGCATGGAAATTAGCCTAAATACTAAATGCATCGCTGGTTGTAGACCCTTGCAGGGAGCCTGCAGCCCATGTCTGCTGCCGCTGTAAATGAAGCTCTCCTGGTGTTTGTCTGAACTTCGGTAGGTAGACCTTCTGCGTGTCTCATTCTTCCTGAATAATGTTAATGTAGTATTATTAAAATAACATCACCATAAAATGTCTGCTAGGCTCTGCGCTGGAAGCGTGATCAAGAAGGACTGCTGTTTTGCCTCTACGGTTGGGTTGCATCCACGGCTACTACGAGTGCCTTGCCTGCCTGACTGAGTGTTGCCTGGACGGCTGGTCTGCCCTCACGGCTGTGTCTGTCTGCACAGCTGGCTTGCCTGCCCTACTGTGCTTCACCGCTACACTACTGCCTAGCGGGTGTTGCTCTTGGCCTGC
This sequence comes from Muraenolepis orangiensis, assembly GCA_027704905.1. Classification (NCBI taxonomy): domain Eukaryota; kingdom Metazoa; phylum Chordata; class Actinopteri; order Gadiformes; family Muraenolepididae; genus Muraenolepis; species Muraenolepis orangiensis. The sequence continues at coordinate 18,477 of JANIIK010002307.1, read as the reverse complement.
ATTGTCTGCAGTGCCTCTTGGTGTCACTGCCTTTGTGTCACCTTGCCCTTCACTACAGGGCCATATTTTAAACATTGTTATCGTGGACTATTCGATTAATCTCTGTTTCTGATCAGTATTTCGTTGTATTATTGACTTTTTATTGTCTTTATACTTATCTTATGTGTTGGTCTGTGTATTAATTTGGGTTGACTGTTTATCCCAGTAATTGTGTCTCGTTTGCCCCTCTTTAGTTGCTGAGAGCCAAAGGTGTGGTGCTGGTGTCCCCGGTGGCGGCTTCCCCCCTTTTTGTGTGTCGTGCTGTGTTCCCCCTGATTTTGGTGTTCCTTCGTATGAGTGTGTAGGATCACGGGTGCCTTCATTTACTTTGTTGGGATCCCTCTCACCCCCCGTCACCTCCATCCACTGGTAAGCCTCAGCATCCCTAAAGGGGGATTTCCCCCTTTATTTCCAGTGTGTATGTTGTTCGTATTGTGTTTTCAACGATATTTTAATATAGGAAATAAAACATTTAAATAATTGGAACCACGTCTCCTGCCCCTCAGTATTACGAACCTGAGTGCCTTATTGATACTTAGAATAATTATTTCCTTGGGTGCAATTCCCAAGGTGGCGTTGTCTGGCTTCTTAGATGGTATTTCAAACAATCACTCCCACGTGCCGCTACAATAACATTGTCATTAGCATTACACTATCATAACATTGTCATTAGCATTACACTATCATAACATTGTCATTAGCATTACACTATCATAACATTGTCATTAGCATTACACTATCATAACATTGTCATTAGCATTACACTATCATAACATTGTCATTAACATTACACTATCATAACATTGTCATTAACATTACACTATCATAACATTGTCATTAACATTACACTATCATAACATAGTCATTAACATTACACTATCATAACATTGTCATTAACATTATACTATCATAACATAGTCATTAACATTACACTATCATAACATTGTCATTAGCATTACACTATCATAACATTGTCATTAGCATTACACTATCATAACATTGTCATTAGCATTACACTAGCATAACATTGTCATTAGCATTACACTAGCATAACATTGTCATTAGCATTACACTATCATAACATTGTCATTAGCATTACACTATCATAACATTGTCATTAGCATTACACTATCATAACATTATCATTAACATTACACTATCATAACATGTCATTAGCATTACACTATCATAACATTGTCATTAGCATTACACTAGCATAACATTGTCATTAGCATTACACTATCATAACATTGTCATTAGCATTACACTATCATAACATTATCATTAACATTACACTATCATAACATGTCATTAGCATTACACTATCATAACATTGTCATTAGCATTACACTATCATAACATTATCATTAACATTACACTATCATAACATGTCATTAGCATTACACTATCATAACATTGTCATTAACATTACACTATCATAACATTGTCATTAGCATTACACTATCATAACATTGTCATTAGCATTACACTATCATAACATTGTCATTAGCATTACACTATCATAACATTGTCATTAGCATTACACTAGCATACTTAGCTGGACTTTGTGGACTCATGTTGATGACTCATCAGTTCCTTCAGTAAATGGCTGAGTGTGTGAGTGGCGTCCGCCTGGTGGTTCCCGGGTCGTGATTTGATTGACGGGGGCTTGGAGGCGGGACTGGAGGTCGTCGCTGTATTCTAGTTGATGGGAGCTGGAGAAGGAGGAGGGAGAACACACATTGATGTCTCGGGATTTATTATGATTGATTGCGCATGTGTGTGTGTTTGTGTGTGTGTGCGTGCGCACGCGAGAGGGAGACAGACAGAGAGAGAGAGAGAGAGAGAGAGAGAGAGAGAGAGAGAGAGAGAGAGAGAGAGAGAGAGAGAGAGAGAGAGAGAGAGAGAGAGAAAGAGAGAGAGAGAGAGAAACACACACATATATAAATATGTGTGTGTGTGTATCAACATCAACATTGACTTGGAGTTCTTCTCTGTTCTCTTGTTTGAAGACGCTGGTCTCTCATGTCTTTCTTCACGCTACACAAGCCTTGACATCTGTTTTTCTTTTCAACAGCATGCAACAAAAAAAACCATACTCTAGACCAGGGGTACTCCACTTCAGAGGCCAAGAGGGCCACATTTAAACCACAACAGGTGCAAAGGGCCACAAAATATTATTAACATATATTTGTACCATTTTATTCGCTGTATTTACTACTGCTGTTTAATATGCTGTCTTGCTTGTAATTTTTAATGCATTCCAAAGCATCATGGAATATTTAACAAATATTCTCAATTTGAGTAACAAATGTAGTGTCAAGTGTTGGTCAAGCTGATGTTTCATTAACACTGGAGTGAATATCTTTGCATTGATGACATTGATACAGTTTGCAATTGCTACTTATTCCTAGTGAGAGCTCTGAGTCTGCATTTCACAAATATTAATAACAATAACAATATAACAAACTATTTTTTACTTATTCCTATTGAGAGCTCTGAGTCTGCATTTCACAAATATTAATAACAATAACAATATAACAAACAGTTGTTACTTATTCCTATTGAGAGCTCTGAGTCTGCATTTCACAAATATTAATAACAATAACAATATAACAAACAGTTGTTACTTATTCCTAGTGAGAGCTCTGAGTCTGCATTCTTTTCACAAGTACTTTCAGATCTGGTTGTTGCTCAGTTGTAGCTGCTCTGAGATAGTCTGCCAAACGTCAATTAGACGGGAACGCTGCTTTGATTTGATTATTCCCATGGCAGAGAAGGAGCTTTCACACACATAAGTAGATACAAAGCAGGTCAGGATTTTTTTTTTTGTATTATTATTTTTTTTAATACATATATATTTTTTGATAATTCATAACCAGGCATGTCGGGGGCCACAAAATAAGCGTCTGTTGCGGGCCAACTGTTGAGTAAGTCTGCTCTAGAACATAAAGTCACATCAAATCCACAGTAAAGAGAAGTTGATTCTCTATTGCAGAGCAGAACACATCTCTCATACCAACCCCTCCAATCAGGTGGGACTTTGTCTCCCGAGCCCAGAAGAGCCTCCAGGGTGTGTCCGCCCGCATGTTTAGCTTGTTCCTATTCAGACACTTTACCATCAGTCTGTACAGCTGGTCTCCATTCACCTCTTCCAAGCTTAAACAACCGGTCCCGACCAGAAGGGGCCCACCACAACCTTCAAGATGGGGACGAATGCCAAACCGAGGAAAATGATCCAGTACATTAGGCACAGTCAAACGGTTAGTGTTTAATCAGTAGGTGACATTCATGACCCGTCACACAGTGTCTCCGGTGATCCGGCAGCTTGCTGATGAACCTCACAGATCTACCTGATCAGTAAACATATCCTCTGTCTGTCTTAGCAGTATCACAGACCTGATTAAACCTCTCAAGTCTGGAAAAATGTGAAAATCT
>JANIIK010002307.1:0-10000 GCA_027704905.1 Muraenolepis orangiensis | reverse complement strand
ACTCATCCTCCTCAAAGTAAAGAGTCCAGATACCATTCTCAGGGGTGTGTGATGTGATGTCATCTTTTCTGTTGACAGACTCTCTGGCCACTCCTAACAACCATCTAGTCTTGTCTTTAACCTGGACCTCAAAGTAGAATCTCCCTGAGGAGAAGCTCTGCCTCGTGAGAACATTTATATACCGTGTAAATCTCTTAGGGTTGTCTGGGAGTTTCTTCACTACACCTCCATCATGTACTTGTTTCCCATCATCAGACAGGATGAGCTGGGGAGCAGCTGTATCAGGATCTAGAGTCACCTCTACTCCATACTGCTGGACCCTCTTCAGTTCAACACCACGCAGCTTCTTCATCTCCATGTTCAGTGTCTCCTCCAGCTGATCCAGGGATCTCCTCAAGGTCCCTACGTATGACGGAGGAGGGACCTCCACTGCCGTCCAGTCCCTGGTGGGTGGAGGATTCTCCAGGGATCTGAAGGTCTGGAGGAAGTGGAGGTGGTCATCAGTGTGTGAGAGCTGCTTCACCTCTGAGCTTCTATTGGTCAGATCTTCTATTTCCTGCTCCAGCTCTTTGATGAGGCCTTCAGCTTGTTTCTCTGTGGATTTCAGTTTGTCTTTAACCGTTTGGTTTAAATCATCCTGACACTTTTCAATGCAGCGCATCAGAGCAGCGAGGACCTGCAGACCATCGGCTATCTCGCTGTCTGAGTTTATTTTGCTCAATTCTACTGTGTTTATGATCTCCTTAATCTTTTGTTTTCTCTCCTGGATCATCTGCAGAACATCAGACTCTATCTTCTCCAGCTGGACCATCTTCAATTCATATTCCTCCTTTAGAGGTACAACAGGGTGGGACATGTGGCCTGTATCTGTACAGATCTGACACACACACACCTGTTCAGTCTGGCAGAAGAGCTCCAGTATTTGATAATTGTGTATCTTACACATCCTGTCTTCCAGACGGTCCATAGGCTCGACCAGCTGATGTCTCTTCAGGCCTGAGACTCTCTGATGTGGCTCCAGGTGGGTGTGGCAGTAAGAGGTAAGACACACTAGGCAGGACTTCACAGCCTTCAGCTGGGTCCCGGTACAGACGCCACAGGGAACTTCTCCTGGTTCAACACAAGGCTGCTGTTTTACTCCGGCGTCGGAGCCAAGCGGGTGACCGACTATTGTGCTGAGAGGGTGAGAGAGAGAGAGAGAGAGAGAGAGAGAGAGAGAGAGAGAGAGAGAGAGAGAGAGAGAGAGAGAGAGAGAGAGAGAGAGAGAGAGAGAGAGAGAGAGAGAGAGAGAGAGAGTAGGAGACCTACCTACCAGGTTAGTGTTTATGACTGTTTAAGTCATCTTAATGTTTAATCTTAATGCACACGCATTTTCCGTGCTTTAAACATAGTTTAAAATAGTTGTATTCCACTGTGAAATAACCTGTTCAATACAAACATGCCACTTGTAAAAATGTAATACAATTTATATGAACTGATATTTGTTTAGTGAGCTTATTAGAGGACGTTCCCTGAAAGATTGAACAATGTCAATGAAGATGTCAGACTTATTGTATATTTGTTAATAATTACATAAAATTCAAGGAATGTGTGTGTGTGTGTTGGCACCTCTCTGAATGCCTGTAAAGGGTGTAACAAGATGCAGAAGGAAAACCACAAGAGGAATCCAACCCAAGTATTGTTGATGATGAGTGAAGTCATGGAACAGCAGCCTCTCAGAGGTTGAACTGGACCAACTGGTTGGTTCTCAACATCATACTTCTTGGTACTGAGTTGATGCTTTGGTGTGGCTCACTTTAGTACAGCAGGGAGGAGACTTAGATACATCAGTCCACTCTGATCTGTGATATATCATACATATGTATCACTAATATATCATCATATAACACTTTAATACAGCAGGAAGAAGACTATGGTACTGTAGTCAACTCTGATCTGTGATATATCATAAATATGTGTCACTTATACAGTTTCTCATCATATATTACTTCATTACAGGAAATAAAGACTAACATACTGTAGTAACATCTAATCTGTGATATATCATTAATATGTATCCCTTAAATATCATCATCAACATTGTTATGTTTCTAAAATCACATTTCCATGGAGAACACACTCCACTAATTGAACCCATGGCTCCAGAGCAGTTAACCAACAGCTCAATGGAAGGAACCATCCAGGTCAATTATGAACTGGGGGAGGTCATAGCAGGCGTGTGTGTGTGTGTGTGTGTGTGTGTGTGTGTGTGTGTGTGTGTCTGTCTGTGTGTGTGTGCGTGCTTGTGGAAATGCTGTAATGGTGATGTGATGTAAGGGTATTTTTAAATATGGTCAGGGACTAACTATATAGTAAGCTAAATATAACCAAGGATGACACGATGTTCCTCAGGGAGATGTTAATCTAAATGCTCACACCATACTACAAACATATTAAATAACTTGGATCATGGGACCACAAATAGCAACATTAACATTGAATTGGAGTTCTGTGCTGTTTGCCTGTTTGTAGATACTGGGAGAGAGAGAGAGAGAGAGAGAGAGAGAGAGAGAGAGAGAGAGAGAGAGAGAGAGAGAGAGAGAGAGAGAGAGAGAGAGAGAGAGAGAGTGAGCGAGAGAGAGAGAGAGAGAGAGAGAGAGAGAGAGAGAGAGAGAGAGACCTTGGATGAACTGGCATCCATGTTGACATTCCCTTAGTGTGCGTCAGCAGAGACAGGCTACAAGTGTCTTAGGTTCAAGTTCAAGTTAGACAAATAATGTCTAGGTTAGTGTTTATGACTTCATGTATAAGTCATCTTAATGTTTAATCTTAATGCACACGCATTTTCCGTGCTTTAAACATAGTTTAAAATAGTTGTATTCCACTGTGAAATAACCTGTTCAATACAAACATGCCACTTGTAAACATGTAATACATTTATATGAACTGATATTTGTTTAGTGAGCTTATTAGAGGACGTTCCCTGAAAGATTGAAAAATGTCAATGAAGATGTCAGACTTATTGTATATTTGTTAATAATTACATACAATACAAGGAATGTGTGTGTGTGTGTGTGTGTGTGTGTGTGTGTGTGTGTGTGTGTTCCAAGTGAATATGCGGCCCCCTGGTGGCCAGTACATCAATTCTGTGGCCCCCACCACCATCCAAGTGGCCCATCCCTGATCTCATTCACGCTGGTGGTTGTTAAAGTAGGGTTGTAGAGTATTTAGAAGTGGATCCTGAATTGCGGACCGCGAGCCAGTGGAGGTTGCAGAAGGACCTGAGTGATGTTGTCACGGTGACGGGTGGTGAGCAGGCGGGCAGCGGAGTTCTGGACACGCTGAGTTTGTAGTTGATTTAGTTTAAATAAAACTAACTACCAAACACCAGCAGCACAGTAACGAGCATCATCTTCATTTAAATATGAGAGACATTCACTAGAACATATTCCTCCAACGCTGCTTTGTTCAAGTTAATGAAACACAGAGTCTGGGGGGGGAAGAGAGAGAGAGAGTGTGTGTGTGTGTGTGTGTGTGTGTGTGTGTGTGTGTGTGTGTGTGTGTGTGTGTGTGTGTGTGCGTGCGTGACTGTGTGTGTGCGTGCGTGTGTGTGTGTTGGCACCTCTCTGAATGCCTGAAAAGGGTGTAACAAGATGGAGAAGGAAAACCACCAGAGGAATCCAACCCAAGTATTGTTGATGATGAGTGAAGTCATGGAACAGCAGCCTCTCAGAGGTTGAACTGGACCAACTGGTTGGTTCTCAACATCATACTTCTTGGTACTGAGTTGATGCTTTGGTGTGGCTCACTTTAGTACAGCAGGGAGGAGACTTAGATACCTCAGTCCACTCTGATCTGTGATATATCATACATATGTATCACTAATATATCATCATATAACACTTTAATACAGCAAAAAGAAGACTATGGTACTGTAGTAACATCTAATCCGTGATATATCACAAATATGTATCCCTTAAATATCTTCATCAACATTGTTATGTTTCTAAAATCACATTTCCATGGAGAACACACTCCACTAATTGAACCCGTGGCTCCAGAGCAGTTAACCAACAGCTCAATGGAAGGAACCATCCAGGTCCATGATGAACTGGGGGAGGTCATAGCAGGCGTGTGTGTGTGTGATGTAACGTCCCGGGACGGGGGAGGAACGAGGAACGGGGACTTGGAGGTGAACCCAAATGCAAATGCGTGGCTATCAGGACGAGGGCAGAACGCGGGGAGGCAGAACTGCCAATCCTGACATGCTGTGCAATGAAAATAAAATCGAATCTAATCTAATCTAATTTCCTAGTGCCCTATGCTGGCGTATCCATTGTTTTTTGTATTAGTAATGAATGCACATCATATTGATATGATATGAATTTAAGTGACAGTAACGTTTTGTTGTGTCGTGAATGTCGCTGTATAGGATGTTCAGTACTGCTACGACCACTGGGTTACTTCCAGACAGAAAGGTGGCCTATTTGCATTTGCTATTTGCATCATTTACATATCATTAGCATATGGTTCCAAAGGGGCGTGTCCATGACGTGTGTTAACCGTTGGCCGCTTTACTTCCCAAGCCGCCTGCTCCTCTGAGCGCTACATGAGTGCCTGGCGTCTTTTGAGGATCTCTCACACGTTCCTTCAGGTAATCCATTTAAAAAAAAAAACATTAAATACACAATATACAGTAATCACAAAATGTAAAAGTGTAGAGTGCAGCGTAATAAGTCCATGTTAATAAATCTCCGAGGGGCTGAGGGGCTCCTGTGAGCTGCAGCCCAGTGGGGCGGTAGCTCCGCATCGCATCGTCCAGGGAAGATGACTCCATAAACAACTAAAACAAGAGAAAAGTGCATTAAAACATGACTCCATTACACTTTACTGATTTTAGAAAGTAGCATCCTGACGTTATCAAGGTTAATATCGGCTAACAGAAGCCTAGCAATCATAGCTCCTCATTTGTGATGATAGGAACATAACATTGATGTGATAATGAGCAGCTCGCTAAACAGATTATAAATACAAAGCTGGTTGGCAACACGGGAAAGATTTATAAAGTAAAACTTACAAGGACCAGAGTGACAGCAGCGGATCATCAGTTTGTTATTGATTAGCTCCTCGTATCATCCAGTTTGTTATCGATTAGCTCCTCGTATCGTCCAGTTTGTTATCGATTAGCTCGTCGGTCCTGTCCCCCGCTGAAGACATCTCGCGCTGTAGTTTTTCTAATAGCGGTTTGTTCTAGAAGCTCCTCTAGTTTATTGTGACTAGTGCTGGCTAGCCCAGCTTCGAAATGGAGCCGCAAACAAACCACTTAACCGGGCCAGAAAGTGGCTCCATCGCGGTGGAAACCCAAAGAACTGGTTCGCGATGACGCGCAAGCTCCGAACCAGCTCTCAAAACAGCTTGGTGGAAACGAGGCACAGGAGGTGTTTTTGGGGAACCCAGGTGGTGTTTTTGGGAACCCAGGTGGTGCTTTTAGGAAGCCAGGTGGTGATTTTGGGAACCAAGATGGTGTATTCGGGAACCTAGGTGGTGTGGCTTTATGTGACATGTGACATTGAATACACCACATCTGAGAAAGAGAGAGAGAGAGAGAGAGAGAGAGAGAGAGAGAGAGAGAGAGAGAGAGAGAGAGAGAGAGAGAGAGAGAGAGAGAGAGAGAGAGAGAGAGAGAGAGAAAGAGAGAGAGAGAGAGAGAGAGAGAGAGCCCATCTCTTGGAGCTAGCTATAACATTTCTCTGTCCATTGTCCATCTTCATCAGTGGTGATGAATGTCCCTCATGGACCACAGACAGGATGAGGAGAATGGTGTTATTAATACCTCATTACTAACGGGCTGTGGTCGCCGGGGACAACTAGCTGTGGTCTGGAACGGGGACTTGGAGGTGAACCCCAATGCAAATGCGTGGCCATCAGGACGAGGGCTGGGAACGCGGGGAGGCAGAACTGCCAATCCTGACATGCTGTGCAATGAAAATAAAATCTGATCTAATCTAATCTAATTCCCTAGTGCACTATGCTGGCGTCTCCATTGTTTTTTGTATTATCATATCATCATATTGATATGATATGAATATATGTGACAGTAACGTTTTGTTGTGTCGTGAATGTCGCTGTACAGGATGTTCAGTACTGCTACGACCACTGGGTTACTTCCAGACAGAAAGGTGGCTTATTTGCATTTGCTATTTGCATATAATTTACATATCATTAGCATATGGTTCCAAAGGGGCGTGTCCATGACGTGTGTTACCCGTTGGCCGCTTTACTTCCCAAGCCGCCTGCTCCTCTGAGCGCTACATGAGTGCCTGGCGTCTTTTGAGGATCTCTCACACGTTCCTTCAGGTAATCCACGTGTGAGAGGAATGTGGGAGAGATCCTCAATAGAGGAACATGTACACAGAACCCTGCATCTGTGGTGATGAATGTCCCCCCCCCCCCCTGTGTGTGTGTGTGTCTCTCTCTCTCTTTCTGCCTCTCTCTCTCTATGTCTCTCTCTCTCTCTCTCTCTCTGTTTTTTAGAACAAAGGTGGTGTTTTTGGGAACACAGGTAGTGTTTTAAATGAAACCCAGGTGGTGTTTTTTGGAACATAGGTGGTGTTTTTTGGGAATCCAGGTGGTGTATTCGGAAACCTAGGTGGTGTTTTGGGAACCCAGGTGGTGTTTTTGGAACCCAGGTGGTGTTTTTAAGGGAACCCAGGTGGTGTATTTGGGAACACGGGTGGTGTTGTTAAGGGACCCATGTGGGGGTTTTTGGAACCCAGGTGGGGTTTTTGGGAACCCAGGTGGTGTTTTGGGGAACACAGGTGGTGTTTTGGGGAATATAGGTGATGTTTTTGGGAACCCAAGTGGTCTTTTTGGGAACCCAAGTGGTCTTATTGGGAACACAGGTGGTGTTTTTAAGGGAACCCATGTGGGGCCACGCTCCTTCTCCAGCCTCCGCATCGCTCGAACCCGTGATGGGCCACGGCTCCTCAGGGCACCGACCAGACGCCCCACACGCTCGAGATCACCGGGGCCCAGGTCGACCAACCGGTGATCCATCAGCTCCAGGGCCAATTGGTCCACCAGCGCGAGGTGGCCTGAGCCCGACGGGGCCAGTCTATAGGTGGTCCCGAAGTCATCGATGGACCGAATAATTTGCCTCCACTGGTCGAAGTCGCCGGGGTCCATAGTGGTGAGGTCGTTCTGTCACGAGAAGGGAGTGGGTTGGACCCCAAACGCATACACCGACACACTGGAGCGGTACGAACGGCTTTATTTACTGGAAACACACACAAAGTCACAAGGGTGCACTGGGGAGAAGATCCGCGCAGTACTGGCAGGTAGTTGACCGGCGGGTAGTCCGGGACGGGGGAAGGAGTCTGAGTACCGGGGTATCGGGTGTGAAGTACCGGCAGGTAGTTGGCAGGCGATGGGTACCAGACGGGAGAACTACGTGCATTGTAGAGTAACGACCTCACGCTGGGGTAAAGGAAAGACCACATATATATACCCCAGGTGAGGTGATCAACAATTACACGGGGAGATTGTGTCCAGGTGTGTGTGTGTGTGTGTGTGTGTGTGTGTGTGTGTGTGTGTGCCGCCAGCGCACGTGGCTTGGCCACGCCCCCTGCCAACCAACGTAACCGTGACACCCAGGTGGTGTTTTTGGGAACCAAGGTGGTGTATTCGGGAACCTAGGTGGTGTGGCTTTATAAAACACGTGACATTGAATACACCACATCTGAGAAAGAGAGAGAGAGAGAGAGAGAGAGAGAGAGAGAGAGAGCCCATCTCTTGGAGCTAGCTATAACACTTCTCTGTCCATTGTACATCTTCATCAGTGGTGATGAATGTCCCTCATGTACCACAGACAGGATGAGGAGAATGGTGTTATTAATACCTCATTACTAACGGGCTGTGGTCGCCGGGGACAACTAGCTGTGGTCTGTGGGGTTCATGCTTGGGTCTCTTCCATGGTCACATGGATATTAACTGGCACATGTTGACACAATCACATCCACATATCATCCATCAATCACTTTATTGTTCTTTTTATCTTTTTATGTTCATTATTGACTTTATTGTGTATAGAATTCTTATAGTATTGTGTTTTAGAATGTCCTATTGTGGGAGGGAATGGGGAGAAGCATTCCATAGTCTCTCTCTCTCTCTCTCTCTCTCTCTCTCTCTCTCTATCTCTCTCTCTCTCTCTCTCTCTCTCTCTCTCTCTCTCTCTCTCTCTCTCTCTCTCTCTCTCTCTCTATCTCTCTCTCTCTCTCTCTCTCTCTCTCTCTCTCTCTCTCTCTCTCTCCATTCCTCTCTCCATTTCCACATCATGGTAGTAAAAACTCCATTCATAAAGAAATAATAATAAGGCTGCCTCTTATAAAATCAAACCCATTATACATGATTACATATACTATATTGTTCAATGTCTGTTTTCTCCTAAATGTTATTTGAGGTTTCATTTTATACAATTGTAGGGTTCATTTGCATATCATGTTGTATATATTGTTAAACAAAACATTTATCTTTGTTTATGTTTGAACACTTTTCTGATTTCAATAAAAATGGAAATAACGTGGGGACATTTTCTGTGGAATATACTCTATATATTCAGTAGAATATGTACATTCTCAGTACAATATGGATTCAGTAGAAGAGGTAAAACAACGATCTACTTTGACCACCAGGGGTCGCACTTTTCCTCCAAACGGTGCAGACTTGAATCTGATCAACAACAAAACAAGCAGAGGAGGAGATTTCCCATTCACTCCATCGACTGGTTTATTACACAGACTGTAGAACAGATTTACATCAAGTCTCCTAAGCCAGTACATCTCAATGGACTCATTCAGTAAGGTCATTGGGTGGTATACTTTTTAATATATAAACAAATAAATAAATAAATATATAAACAAACAAATAAATAAATAAATATATATATATATATAAATTATGCTTTTATCAGCTTTTTCGTGTGATAAAATGTACATATATAATTTAATCACAGTACAAAGCTGACATAAGCGTAAACTCCCTCCACGTGACGTTATCCAACGAACCACGTGACGTATTAACAAAGTCTCAGTAAAGGTCCCCGTGGTGACGCTCCTTCATGTGGGGGGTCGTCGTGCCCACCTCTCCCTCTCTCTCGGAGGGGGTCCCCACACACACACACACACACACACACACACACACACACACACACATACACACACACACACACACACGCACACACAGTTAGTGACACTGTTTACCTTGTTGACGTCACTGCTTATGTGTGTCGTTGAACCGTGTTGATGTTGACTGGTCCAAAACGTAGAAGAAGAAAAGTTACTGAGGTCCCATGTGTGGCCCTTCAGAGCCTCCAGTCCTAACCTCTGCCTGGAGGCAGGGTTCTCTGTTCTGGTCTCCTGCTCAGGGTTCTCTGTTCTGGTCTCCTGCTCAGGGTTCTCTGTTCTGGTGTCCTGCTCAGGGTTCTCTGTTCTGGTCTCCTGCTCAGGGTTCCCTGTTCTGGTCTCCTGCTCAGGGTTCTCTGTTCTGGTCTCCTGCTCAGGGTTCCCTGTTCTGGTCTCCTGCTCAGGGTTCTCTGTTCTGGTCTCCTGCTCAGGGCTCTCTGTTCTGATCTCCTGCTCAGGGTTCTCTGTTCTGGTCTCCTGCTCAGGGTTCCCTGTTCTGGTCTCCTGCTCAGGGTTCTCTGTTCTGGTCTCCTGCTCAGGGCTCTCTGTTCTGATCTCCTGCTCAGGGTTCTCTGTTCTGGTCTCCTGCTCAGGGTTCTCTGTTCTGGTCTCCTGCTCAGGGTTCCCTGTTCTGGTCTCCTGCTCAGGGTTCTCTGTTCTGGTCTCCTGCTCAGGGCTCTCTGTTCTGGTCTCCTGCTCAGGATTCCCTGTTCTGGTCTCCTGCTCAGGGTTCTCTGTTCTGGTCTCCTGCTCAGGGCTCTCTGTTCTGATCTCCTGCTCAGGGTTCTCTGTTCTGGTCTCCTGCTCAGGGTTCTCTGTTCTGGTCTCCTGCTCAGGGTTCC
>JANIIK010002306.1:7500-45000 GCA_027704905.1 Muraenolepis orangiensis | reverse complement strand
TTCTTTTTTCTTTCTTTTCTCTTTCTTTTTTTTTTTTTTTTTTTTTCTTTCTTTTCTCTTTTTTCTTTTCTTTCTTTCTCTTTTTTCTTTTTCTTTTTCTTTCTTTTTTTTCTTTCTTCTTCTTTCCTTTTTTCTTTTCTCTTTTCTTTTCTTTTTTTTCTTTTTCTCTTCTTTTTTTTCTCTCTTTTTTTCTTTTCTTTTTTTTTTTCTTTCTTTCTTTTTTCTTTTTTCTTCCTTTTTTTTTTCTTTCTTTTTTTTTCTTTTTTTCCTCTTTCTTTTTTTTTCTTTTTTTTTTTCTTTTCTTCTTTTTCTTTTCTTTTTTTTTTTTTTCTTTTCTCTTTTTTTTTTTTCTTCTTTTCTCTTTTGTTTTTTTTCTTTTTTCTTTTTTTTTCTTCTCTTTCTTTTCTTTCTTCTTTTTTTTTCTTTTTTTTCTTTTTTTTTTTCTTTCTTTCTTCTTTCTTTTCTTTTTCTCTTCTTTTTCTTTTTTCTTTTTTTCTTTTTTTTCTTTTTCTTTTCTTTTCTTTCTCTTTTTTTTTCTTCTTTTTCTTCTTTTTCTTTCTTTTTCTTTTTTTCTTTCCTTTTTTTTTTTCTCTCTTTTCTTTTTCTTTTTTTTCTTTCTTCTTCTCTTTTTTTTTTCTTTTTCTTTTTTTCTTCTTTTTTTTTCTTTTTTTTTTCTTTTTCTTTTCTTTTCTTTTCTTTTTTCTTTCTTTTTTTTCTTCTTTTTCTTTTTTTCTTTTTTCTTTTTTTCTCTTTCTTTTTTCTTTTTTCTTTCTTTCTTTTCTCTTTCTTTCTTTTTTTTTTCTTTTCTCTTTTTTCTTTTTTTTCTTTTCTCTTTTTTCTTTTTGCTTTTCTTCTTTTTTTTTCTTTTTTTCTTTCTTCTTTCTCTTTTTTTTTTTCTTTCTCTTTTCTTTTTCTTTCTTTTTTTTTTCTTTTTTTTTTTTTCTTTTTTCCTTTTTCTTTTTTGTTTCTTCTTTTTCTTCCTTTTCTTTCTTTCTTCTTTTTTTTTTTTCTTTTTCTTTCTTTTTCTTTCTTTTTCTTCTTTCTCTTTTCTTTTTCTTTTCTTTTTTTTTTTCTTATTCTTTTTTCTTCTTTCTTTTTTTCTTTCTCTTTTTTCTTTTTTTTTCTTCTTTCTCTTTCTTTTCTTTCTCTTTTTTCTCTTTTTTTTTCTTTCTTTTCTTTTTTCTTTTCTTTTTTTTTTTTTTTCTTTTCTTTCTTTTTCTTTTCTTTTCTTTTCTTCTTTTTTTTTCCTTCTTTTTCTTTTTTTTTTTTTTTTTTCTTTTTTCTCTTTTTTTTCTTTTTTTTTCTTTTCTTTTTCTTCTTTTCTTCTTTCTTTTCTTTCTTTTTTCTTTCTTTTTTTTCTTTCTTTCTCTTGTTTCTTTTTTTTTTTCTTTTTTTTTCTTTTTTTCTTTTTTTTCTTTTCTTCTTCTTTTTTTTTTTTTTCTTTCTTCTTTTTCTTTCTTCTTTTTTCTTTCTTTTTCTTTCTTTTTTTCTTCTTTTTTCTTTTTTTTCTTTTTTTTTTCTCTTTTTTTTTTTCTTTCTTTTCTTTCTCTTTTTTTCTTTTTTCTTCTTTTTCTTTTTTTCTTCTTTTTTTTTTTTCTTTTTTCTTTTTCTTTTTTTCTTTTCTCTTTTTTTTTCTTCTTTTTCTTCTTTTTTCTTTTCTTCTTTCTTTCTTCTTTTCTTTTTTTTTCTTTTTTTTCTTTCTTTCTTTCTTTTTTCTTTTCCTTCTTTTTTTTTTTTCTTTTTTTTCTTCATTCTTTTTTCTTTTTTTTTCTTTTCTTTCTTTTTTTTTTTCTTTTTCTTTTTTTTTCTTTTCTTTCTTCTTCTTTTTTTTTCTTTTCTTTCTTTTCTTCTTCTTTCTTTTTCTTTTTTTTTTTTTTCTTTCTTTTTTTTTTCTTTTCTTTCTTTTCCTTTTTTTTTTTTTCTTTTTTTTTCTTTTTTTCTTTTTTTTTTCTTTCTTTTCTTTTTCTTTCTTTTCTTTTCTTTTCTTTCTTTTCTTTTTTTCTTTCCTTTTTTTTCTTTCTTTTTTTTTCTTTCTTTTCCTTTTTTTCTTTCTTTTTTTTCTCTTCTTTTTTTTTTCTTTCTTTTTCTTTCTTTTTTTTTCTTTTTCTTTCTTTTCTTTTTTTTTTTCTCTTTTTATCTTCTTTCTTTTTTTTTTTCTTTTCTTTTCTTTCTTTTTCTTTCTTTTTTCTTTTCTTTTTCTTTCTTTTCTTCTTTCTTTTCTTTTTTCTCTTCTCTTCTTTTTTTTCTTTTTCTTTTTTCTTTTTCTTCTTTTTTTTCTTTCTTTTTTCTTTTTCTTTTCTTTTTCTCTTCTTTCTTTTTTCTTCTTTTTTTCTTTCTCTTCTTTCTTTTCTTTCTTCTTTTCTTCTTTTTTTCTTTTTCTTCTCTTTCTTTTTTTTCTTCTTTCTTTTTTCTTTCCTTCTTTTTCTTCTTTCTTTCTTCTTTTTTTCTTCTTTCTTTCTTTTTCTTTTCTTTTTCTTTTTCTTTCTTTTGCTTTTTCTTTCTTTTCTTTTCTTCTTCTTTTCTTTTTCTTTTTCCTTTCTTTTCTTTCTTTTTCTTTCTTTTTCTTCTTTTTCTCTTTCTTTTTTCTTCTTTCTTCTTTTCTTTCTTTTCTTCTTTCTTTTTTCTCTTCTTTCTTTTTTCTTTTCTTTCTTTTTCTTTTTTCTTTCTTCTTTCTTTTTTTCTTTTTCTTTCTTTCTTTCTTTCTTTTTCTTTTTTCTCTTTCTTTTTTTCTTTTTCTTTTTTTTCTTTCTCTTTTTTCTTTTCTTCTTTTTCTTTTTCTTTTCTTTTCTTCTTCTTTTCTTTTCTTTTCTTTTTCTTTTTTTCTTTTTCTTCTTCTTTCTCTTTTCTTTTCTTTCTTTTTTTTCTTCTTCCTTTTTTTCTTTCTTTCTTTTCTTCTTTCTCTTTTTTTTTCTTCTTTCTTCTTTCTTCTTTTTTCTTTTCTTTTCTTTTCTTTCTTTCTTCTTTTTTTTTTTTTTCTTTTCTTCTTTCTTCTCTTTCTTTCTTTCTTTTTTTCTTCTTCTCTTCTTTTCTTTTCTTCTTTTCTTTTTTCTTTTCTTTTCTTCTTCTTTTTTCTTTCTTCTTTTCTTTTCTTCTTTTTTCTTCTTTTTCTTTCTCTTTTTCTTTCTTTTCTTTTCTCTTTTCTTCTTCCTTTTTTTTCTTTTTTCTTTCTTTTCTTTCTTTTCTTTCTTCTCTTCTTTCTTTTTTCTTTCTTTTTTTCTTTTCTTTTCTCTTTCTTTCTTTCTTTTTCTTCTTTCTTTTCTTTTCTCTTTTCTTTTCTTCTTTTCTTCTTTTTCTTCTTTCTCTTCTTTTTTTCTTTCTTTTTCTTCTTTTCTCTTTCCTTTCTTCTTTTCTTTCTTTTCTTCTTTCTTTTTCTTTCTTTCTTTCTTCTTTCTTTTTCTTTCTTTCTTTCTTTTCTCTCTCTTTCTTTTCTCTCTTTTCTTTTTCTTCTTCTCTTCTTTTTCTTTTTTCTTCTTCTTTTCTCTTTCTTTTTTCTTTCTCTTTTCTTTTTCTTTTTCTCTTCTCTTCTTTCTTCTTTTTCTTTTCTTTCTTTCTTCTTTTCTTTTCTTTTCTTTTTCTTTTCTTCTTTTCTTTTCTTTTCTTTTCTTCTTTTTCTTTCTTTCTTTCTTCTTTCTTCTTTTCTTTCTTTCTTTTTCTTTTTCTTCTTTTTTCTTTTCTTTTTCTTTCTTTTTTCTCTTCTTTTCTCTTCTTTTTTTTTCTTTTCTTTTCTTCTTTTCTTCTTTTTTCTTTTTTCTCTTCTTCTTTTCTTCTTCTTTCTTTTCTTTTCTTTTTTCTTCTTCTGTCTTTTTTTTTCTTTTCTTCTTTCTCTTTTCTTTTTTTCTCTTCTTTTCTCTCTTCCTTTTCTTTCTTTTTCTTCTCTTTTCTCTTCGTTTTTTTCTTTTTCTTTCTTTCTTCTTGTTTTTTCTTTTCTTTCTTTTCTCTCTTTCTTTTCTTTTTTCTTTCTTCTCTTTTCTCTTTTTTTTCTTTTCTTTTTTTCCTTTCTTTCTTTTTCTTTTCTTTCTTCTTCTTTTTTTTTTCTTTTTCTTCTTCTTTCTTTCTTCTTTTCTTTTCTTTTTTTTTTTTTTCTTCTTCTCTCTTTTTTTTCTTTCTTTTTCTTCTTTTTCTTTCCTTTTTCTCTTCTTTCTTTTCTCTTTTTCTTTTCTTCGTTTCTTTCTTCTTTTTTTTTTCTTTCCTCTTTTTTCCTTCTTCTTTTTCTTTTCTTCTTTCTTTTTTTCTTCTTTTTCTTTCTTTCTCTTTTTTTCTTCTCTTTTTTTTTTCTTTTTTTTTCTTTTCTTCTTTCTTCTTTCTTCTTTCTTTTTCTTTTCTTTTTCTTTCTTTTTTTTCTTCTTTTTTTCTTTCTTCTTTTCTTTTTCTCTTTTCCTTTCTTTCTTTTCTCTTTTCTTTCTTTCTTTTCTCTTTTTTTTTTCTTTTCTTCTTTTCTCTTTTTTCTTTTTTTCTCTTCTCTTTCTCTTTTTTTTTCTTTTCTTTTCTTTCTTTTTCTTCTCTTCTTTTTTCTTCTTTTTTTCTTTTTTTTTTTCTTTTCTTCTTCTTTTCTTTTTTCTTTTTTTTTTTTTTTTTTTTCTTTCTTCTTTCTTTCTTTTTTTCCTCTTTTCTTTCTTTTTCTTTTCTCCTTTTTTTTTTTTCCTTTTTTCAGCTGTGAATGACACTGACAGTAAGACTCGCAATAGACTGCGTGAAGCCAGCATCTCATCACTACTTTTTGTGGACCTTAATGGACCTCCACTAGAGAGATTCGATCCAACGCTTTTCATCACATCTTGGCTTAAATCGGGTCATCGTGTGTCCATATCATGGGCTAGTGGACCTAGAGTAAAAGCAGCTGAGCCCAGGCCGCTGTGGTCTCTTTTGTGTTAGGTAAGGCCCGCTTTTACTTTAATTTTGCTGTGTTGTAGGCCTATGGATTGCTGTGATAGGCCTACTTATGAGAGAAGGGCTCTGTGCATCGTTGTGTTGTGTGTGTGGCGTCACGTCTCTCCAGGCAGTGAGAGGGTTGTGTTGTGCTATAGCTGTATTATTAATATTAATATTGTTGATGGTTGGTGCCGCTGGCTGCTCTTATCGCGTGTGTTCGGCTCTGTGTGGGCTACAGCCATAATAGGCTATAGCCCATGTGAAACAACGCAGCCTGTTTATGAGTCATTTTAAGTTGATTTAATTAAACAGTCAAACGTTACATTGGTGTTGATTGAAGTTTGCGTAGCCCATACATGCTCGATCTGTTGACATGACCATGATCCATCGGGACGTTTCATGTAAATGTAGACCTGTGGCACCACCCCGTGTGCAACAGACTTTCTCTTTATAATAGGCCTGTCTGTGCTGTTGCTATTAATGCATGGATCAGCATTTACCACCCCCCACCCCCAAAAGAAAAAAAAAATCCCGGCTCCCCCGGAGAACGGGTTATAGTTTGCACACTGCCCCAGCGTGAGGTCGTTACTCTACTATTCACGTAGTTCTCCCGTCTGGTACCCATCTCCTGCCAACTACCTGCCGGTACTCCGCACCCGATACCCCCGGTACAGACTCCTCCCCCTGTCCCGGACTACCCGCCGGTCACCTGCCTGCCGGTACTCCGCGGATCGTCCTCCCCGTGTACCCTTGTGTTTTGTGTGTGATACAGGCACCCTTTCTCACGTATAAATATATGTATATACTGTATATACAAACACACACAAGCAGTGTTTTATGAACCTTTTAAAGCCAAAAGAGCAACTATTTCCCCCAAGGTGTGAGAGAGAGAGAGAGAGAGAGAGAGAGAGAGAGAGAGAGCGAGAGAGAGAGAGAGAGAGAGAGAGAGAGAGAGAGAGAGAGAGAGAGAGAGAGAGAGAGAGAGAGAGAGGAGAGGAGAGGGAAGAGAGTAAGATGCACGGATACTTTTACAGCTCCGTTAATTTATAAATAATATATAAATAATAATAATATATAATATATATATAAATATATATATATAATATATAAATAATAATAATATATATAAATATATATATAATATATATATAATAATATATAAACAATAATAATATATAATATATATAAATATATAATAATATAAATATATAATATATTTATATATATATAATAATATATAAATAATAATAATATATAAATAATAAAATTTGTAGCTGAAATCAAACTGATTATCTGTGGTGAATATTGTAGTGGGACACACACACACACACACACACATGCAGGCACACATGCGGGCACACACACACACACACAGGCACACTTGCAGGCACACACACACACACACAGGCACACGTATGCACACACACACACACACACACACACACAGTGAGAATTGGAAGAAATGGGCCATTGGCAACAGTTGTGTGTGTAGTGAGCACTTGTCCTTCTTAAAACACGAAGTTTCCCTAATGTGTGTGTCACTCTTGGACAGACTGAAACATTCTTGACGCTTGTTGCAGATGGAAGAATATAATGTCCACTCCAGGTTTGTTTGGGTTTGAAATTAAAGATGATTTATTTTCTTCTTTACAGAGATTCAGAAAACTAGACTTGCAATGTAATTAAATAGAGAAAATAACACTCCCGTACGCAAGCAAGGTCTAAAGACTGTATGCTTCTCAGTCTGTCACGCCCCCTAGCGTGATGCACCTCTCCTTATATAGAGACCTGCAGGGGGTTGAGTACACTGCAGCCATTAGTAGACACACACCACCTGCTAAGGCCAATAAATAAATAAATAAATAAATAAATAAATAAATAGAATTTATTCTTGGTAAAAACACTTTATATAGGAAATTAGGGCAGAACCTGAACCAGTGGTCCTGCTACACATGGGTGGGGTTATCAATATATCAGTTGTCAGTTACCCAAACATCTTTAACATACGGTTCAACAAACCTACCCTGAATAAACCTTTCATTAAGTCTTGTGTTGGCTCTCTTCTTCTGGGGCCGGTTGGTTGAAGGGTGTTTAACTCTTAACGAGTCGTTAAATCAGCTAATCAGTGGTTCACTTTTAATGCATGGTTAAATTAGGTTGTTCAAAGGGTATTTAGTGGTCCACATCTTCAGGTGATTAACCAGTGGTTAACTTTAATCACTGGCTGAAGGTGTATTAAACTATGATTAAGACATGTCTAGTGGTTCTTGTTTAGCTTTTGCCCAACTTTTTGCTGCTCCACAACATGAATCAACATCGCTAGAGAAGATACCATCAAGAAAGACAACAATTAACATATATACAACACATACATCGAAATAATTATTATATTCAAAATATATATATACATTATATATATTTTTTTAAATCTCTCCTCAGTGTTTCCCTGCTCTCCTCTACCAACTCTCTAACAGATTAACTTCTGCTAACTAAAAAGATAGTTTTTCTCTTTCTGCTAACTAGCATTAGCATCCATCTTTAGAGTTGTTAAGAGGAGATACAGGAAGTCGTTTCAAGAATTATGGGTAAAAATACTTAATATTAATACTTAATAACTGTTTAACGACTGGTTAAGTAGTGATTAGTTAACCACTCGCCAAATCACCCTTTGAACAACCAACAGTTAACAAATGGTTAACTAACGACTGATTAGGACATTTAAGGACTGATTAAGACTTAACGACTAATTAGGACATTTAAGGACTGATTAAGACTTAATGACTGATTAGGACATTTAAGGACTGATTAAGACTTAAAAGATTGAACGACTGAGGGGGGAAGGACACTTTGAACAACCGGCCCCTGGTCACTTACTGTGTGTGTGTGATTGTGTGTGTGTGTGTATGTGTGTGTGTGTGTGTGTATGTGTGTGTGTGTGTGTGTGTGTGTGTGTGTGTGTGTGTGTATGTGTGTGTGTGTGTTGAGCACCAGTCCAAAAACCTACACCACACACACTGTATATAACTGCTTGTATATAATATATATATATATGATATTATTAGAGCTGCGTGGTGTTGTAATGCTCTAGTGTCGCCAGCAGGGAGCAGCAGAACACAGCGATATACAGATATTAAAATACGAGTAAGAATCGTGAAGGGATTGGGTCATCGATTAAGATCAGAGGTCGCTGTGAACCTTTGAGATAAAGAACAATGAACACATGAATGAACAATTGACTAAGAGCTCAATATGTAAGTAAATAACTAAATAATGAAATTGTTGCATTTGTTGAACGTTCCTGACCTGCTCCCAGACCGTAGTGGAGGAATACAGGGGATATTGATCCAGGGCCCAAGCACAGGCTTCAGGTTCAATAACCACTTAATGAACACACAGGCAGGGTTTACTAACCAGAGGGTTGGATTGATTGATAACTTATTCTAGACAGATGTACATTGATACTACTCCCGTTCACTTCCAGACACACACAGACGCAGCCTGGCCCTACATGACCCTACTAGTATAACACTACCCCCTCTCTCTTAAAGGGATAGGCAGCCTGGCCCTACATGACCCTACTAGTATAACACTACCCCCTCTCTCTTAAAGGGATAGGCAGCGTGGCCCTACATGACCCTACTAGTATAACACTACCCCCTCTCTCTTAAAGGGATAGGCAGCCTGGCCCTACATGACCCTACTAGTATAACACTACCCCCTCTCTCTTAAAGGGATAGGCAGCCTGGCCCTACATGACCCTACTAGTATAACACTACCCCCTCTCTCTTAAAGGGATAGGCAGCCTGGCCCTACATGACCCTACTAGTATAACACTACCCCCTCTCTCTTAAAGGGATAGGCAGCCTGGCCCTACATGACCTACTAGTATAACACTACCCCCTCTCTCTTAAAGGGATAGGCAGCCTGGCCCTACATGACCCTACTAGTATAACACTACCCCCTCTCTCTTAAAGGGATATGCAGCCTGGCCCTACATGACCCTACTAGTATAACACTACCCCCTCTCTCTTAAAGGGATAGGCAGCCTGGCCCTACATGACCCTACTAGTATAACACTACCCCCTCTCTCTTAAAGGGATATGCAGCCTGGCCCTACATGACCCTACTAGTATAACACTACCCCCTCTCTCTTAAAGGGATAGGCAGCCTGGCCCTACATGACCCTACTAGTATAACACTACCCCCTCTCTCTTAAAGGGATAGGCAGCCTGGCCCTACATGACCCTAGTAGTATAACACCTCATTTCTCACTAGAAATGTAAAAGCATTCCACTATCAAATAAGTGACAAAACAGATCCAGACTGGAAGGAGAACCAGATGTGATTCTGGTTTCATAATCAGATGGCCTGTAAAGCCACACTGTAACTCTGATTAAGGGCTATACTAATATACTATATATATAATATACTATATATAATATATATATAGTATATTAATAGTATTGGACCCTTCCGTGTGTTTGGCTGATGGATGTTAGGATGGAGAGATCCGATTCAGAGAACCAGCGTCACACGGTCACAGCGACAGCAGCGTCCAGCGTCACCATAGCAACGGGGAGAAAACCCTCCCAGATCTTCGTAATAACTAACAAACTAAAGATCGGATCCATTCACAGAACCGACACTACGGTAATCAAATGAAAAGGTCTCTCTTTAATACATGTTATCAAACCGTATTTAACTGGCCAAACGATGTGATTCTATTCCATGTTCCACGGAGAACAGGAGGACACGTGACTGTGATGAGGTCAGAGCTGCATGTTGGAGCACCGGGTCCATCCGTACGGTTTACTACCAAACAAAGAGCACTGTTTTAAGGTAGGGGATCCTACGTATGGTTCATGAGACCAGCCTACACACACACACACACACACACACACACACACACACACACACACACACACACACACACACACACACACACACACACACACACACACACACACACACACACACACACACACACACACACACACACACACACACACATATATAGAAGTACACACACACACACACACACACACACACACACACACACACATATATAGAAGTACACACACACACACACACACACACACACACACACACACACACACACACACACACACACACACACACACATATATAGAAGTACACACACACACACACACATATAGAAGTACACACACACACACACAAATATATAGATGTACACTCACACACATACAAACGCACACACACACACACACACACACACACACACACACACACACACACACACACACACACACACACACACACATATATATAAATACCCACACACACACATACACACAGGCATATAGACACGCACACACACACACACACACACACACACACACACACACACACACACATATATATAAATACCCACACACACACATACACACAGGCATATAGACACGCACACACACACACACACACTCACACACACACACACACACACACACACATTTGTAAATAAAGACACATATACGCACACACACACACACATAGAAGTACACAGACATACACACATAGAACCACACATAAACACAAACACATTTATATAATTACACACGCACACATATACAGTATACACACACACAGGTACACACACACACGCATATATAAAAACCCACACATAGAAATTCACACACATACACATAGAAATACACAAACACACACACCATATGTATACACACACACACACTTATATAAATACACACACACACATTTATGCACACATGCACACAAACACACATATTTATATACATAAACACACACACACACACACATGTGTGTTTCACATATAGAAGTACACACACACACACCCACACATAGAAGTATACACTCACATACAAAAACACACACGCACACAGAAGTACACACACATGCACACAGACGCATATATAAAATGATACTCACATATATGGAAACACACACACACACACACATGCATGATGCATGCACACACACACATAGAAACTTAGATTACACACACAGGCATATAGAAGTACACACACACATTTATAAGTGCACCCACACATACACACACATATTTATATACATATACACACACACATATATAGAAATGCACACACACTTATTTATATACACATACACTCACACACATATAGTAGTACACACACAAAATGACACACACACACACATATTTATAAAAACACGCGCACACACACACACACACACACACACACACACACACACACATACAGTATACAGACACACAAACAAATATTGAAATACACAAATTGAAATATACATCACAATACAAACACAATACAAGCACACACCCACACCACATATTTATACACACACACTTATAGAAATACACACACACACACACACACACACACACACACAAACAGAAATACACACACATTCACAAATAGAAATACACGTTCACATATACAAATTCACACACACACACACCCACACACACAAACACACTTACACATACACACGCACACACATAGAAATACAGACACACATGCATATTCAGTGTTCACACACACACACACACACAAACACATATATAAGTACACACACACACACACACACACACACATATTTCTATATCAATACATGAGCACACACACACACACACACACACACACACACACACACACACACACACACGGTGGTGAGGGTGGAGGAGGTGAGATGGTCTAACCTGACTGACTGGGGTCTGTTGGTTAGGAAGTCTAGCCCACCCCAGCCACGAACTGTACTCACTATTACCGTCAGGCAGGCGATACCGCAGTATCAAGTGTCGTACAAATAGGCTTAGAGACAGCTTCCACAGTCAGGCCATCAGGCTGCTGAACAAGGGCGTATAACATATAACAATGTATATTTTATTACATTGATTTATATATATATATTGCTCTTTTCTGTGCTGATTTTTGCATTTTATAAATTGCATTTTTTATTTTTATTTTATATTCTTTATTCTATTTTTTATTCTATTTTTTATCTATTTTTATTTTATCTTATTTTATAACTGCTGTCTGTCGTCGGGTATTGCACACAAGAATTTCACATCACTGCTTTATACTAAACTGTAAACTGTGAAGTGACAATAAACTTGACTTGACTTGACTTGACTTGACTAGTAACCAGTTACAAACTGAGGGGTTGATGTCAAGGTTCTTGGTTTTCATGAGGTCACCAAGTTTGAAGATGAGTTTGGAGGGGATGATGTGTTGAATGCTGAGCTGAAGTCTATGAACAGCCTTCTCACCTGGGAGTTGCTCTCATCCAGGTGGGAGAGAGCGGAGTGAAGGGCTGAGGAGATGGCGTCCTCCGTGCTCCTGTTCTCACGGTAGGCAGATTGGTGTTTATCCAGTGAGGGTGAGAGGCCAGATTAGAGGAGAGCCAGGACCAGCCTCTAGAACCACTTCATGATGATGGGGGTGAGGGCAACAGGGTGGAAGTCAGTGAGGCTCGCTGCAGAGGAGGGTTTTGGAGCTGGCACAATGGAGGTGGTTTTAAAGCACACTGGGACAACTGCCTGAGCTAGTGACAAGTTGAACATGTCAGTAAGGACCTCGGTCAGCTGCTCAGCGCAGTTCCTGAGCACGCCACCGGGGGCGCCATCAGGACCAGCTGCCTTATGAGCATTTGTTCTGCTCAGTGCCGCACGCACGTCTGTGGGGGAGAGGGGGAGGGGGAGGGGCTGGTGGTCTGTGGGGGAGAGGGGGAGGGGCTGGTGGTCTGTGGGGGAGAGGGGGAGGGGCTGGTGGTCTGTGGGGGAGAGGGGGAGGGGCTGGTGGTCGGTGGTTGGGGGTTGAGTTGTTGGAGGGTTTATAATCCGTGATGGCCTGGATGTCCTGCCACATGTGTCGGGGATCGGGGTTGTTGAAGTGGTCTTCAACCCTTCGCTTGTGTTTGAGCTTGGCCTGCTTGATGCCCTTTTTCAGATTAGCCCTGGCTAAACAGTAGGCCAGTGCATCGCCTGACCTAAAAGCAGCGTCATGTGCCTTTAGGAGTAGGCGGACCTCTCTACAAGTTATTATAACTGAAGATATATTAATGTCACGTAATATTCATAACTCCTAAACCCCAAATAAGCTCTATGTTTCCATGACTCTGAAGTCTCTCTTAACCATCATGCTTTAACATCCAGGGCCGATGCATTTAAACATCACAAGTCTATTAAGAATCAAACCTTTAATGACCTGAGAAGTGGTGTATCACAGACTGACCCTGATATCCTGGTGGACAGAAACGGGTCTTGAACATAACTCTGAGGTTTCCTACGTGACGCTGGATATGTTCATCTGTTACTGTTTAAACTGATGTCACGGTAATCACGGTAACGGCCCAATTAGTTTCAATAGATATTGTAGGAGCCATATCAACCTTTAGTTGCCATAAATATTATTTCTCCTTTCTAATTTAATTTCTATTCAATATTATTAAGAGCTGGAATGTGATAATGTGTGTGTGAGTGTTGTGCCCTCTATAGGTCATGGGGTTAATGTGTGTGTGAGTGTTGTGCCCTCTATAGGTCATGGGGTTAATGTGTGTGTGAGTGTTGTGTGTGGAACAACGGCCACAGGAGGGTTCCGGTGTCTTGCGCACACCATCATTGACCGTCAACAGCCGAGTCAAGCTAAACCAAGAACAATAGACCAAACAGTGGATATTATACTTTTCTGTTGCTTTTCAATGTATTTAAAACAACTAAATAAAACCATCAGTTTATGTTACTCCGCTTCAGACCATGTTTACGCGTCCAATGAATCAAGACGCACCGGTATCCTCAAACGTGGTAAAACCATCGAAAGGACAACGAACTGGTCTAAAGAGGGAGACTCTGAGCACCACAAGAGATGCTTTTTAATGTTCATGTAGAGCTGAAGGCTAATGTCTTGTTGGACTTTTACACACCTTGATCAGCTCTGTTTGATGCTGCTGTACAGACCCAGCACTGGTAACCTTTGACCTCTCCTGGTGTCGACTGTGGAGAACACACACACACACACACACACACACACACACACACAAACACACAAACGTATAGTTGTATTATTTCTCCTGAAGTCAAAACATCAGTATTAGCAGAGTCTGGTAGCAACCAAGTGGTCAGTTTTCATCACCTGTTTGAAACTCCTCCCTCTCCACTCTGTCTAAGGATGTTCAATAGAACAAACAATGCTTTTTGCCACTACAATTAGTCAACGATGCCGCTCTTTGGACCGTAACAAGGAACGACACTTAATGGAATTCATTTTTGGAACGTGGAGAAGTTGTGGAACTGAGCAGGCCGATGCAACAGGTGCATCATGGGAGGGCCGACGCGCTGAGAAACCACCCAACAAACACACAAAGAAACAAAGCAACGTTACGCCATCGGAGGCGTGAGCGCTTTAAGCTGAATTCAATGGAATATCATTGAACTGGATTTTGGAGACGTTTATGTACGAGTTTTGAATGAATGGATCACTCACGGAGTATTTGGTTAAAACTCCGAAGTGTATTGTTTGAAAAGACGCCGATGATATTGAAGCCGCGTATGC
The DNA here is from genome assembly GCA_027704905.1 of Muraenolepis orangiensis. Classification (NCBI taxonomy): domain Eukaryota; kingdom Metazoa; phylum Chordata; class Actinopteri; order Gadiformes; family Muraenolepididae; genus Muraenolepis; species Muraenolepis orangiensis. The sequence continues at coordinate 30,568 of JANIIK010002306.1, read as the reverse complement.
GGTAACGCAATTAATACAACGGGAATAAGAGTCGAAGAACATTTGTGTTCAAGGAGTAGAATGATTTTCTGTTGTATTAACTAATTAGCTGATTATTTTGAGGAGCTGAATGGCGGACTCCCATTTAGATATGATTTCAGGCCTTACTGAAAAGGATCTTAATGAAGCGCCAGCGAAGATGCGCTCCTCTAGAGCTGGTAAAATGTCTCATCTTACCAGAAGAATGAATATAATTAAATCGTTAATGGCTGATAATGAATATCTGGACGAAGTAAAAGGAAATATGGAAAAGTTTACTGCTATGCTTGACGAGTTCAAATCTCTCCACGTGTCTTACCAACAAATGTTAAATGAGGAAGAAAGAAAAGAAGATTTAGAAACCTGGTATGGACCAAGATATCATCAAATAAATGTTTTTATTGATAAAGTCACAAAGTGGATAGCTGCAATAGAAAACCCTGATACTGTTAGTGGTGCACCTGGTGTCACTGTCCTAAGGAGGAGGATAACATCTCAGTAGCTTCCTCTGGTCATAGTAGTGGGTCTGGTAGATCAGTCTCCTCCACATTATCTGCACGCATTTGTGCCGGAGCAGAAAGGGCTGCTTTACTTGCCAAGGCTACAGCTTTGCAGCAAAAGCATGCTTTGGAAGAGCAACAAGAGGAGCTAGATCACCAAAGAGAAATGATCCGGAAGAAAAGGGAAACTCTAGATATACAAGCTGAATTAACTGCAAGTGCAGCCAAAATACATTACTTTAGAAAAGCAGAAGCTGTTAATGGGAATACATCAGATGCAATGAATACGTACCTTGAGACAATACTGAAAGGATGTCTAGGTCATTTGTTGACACTATACAGGTGGATACACGACCTAAAGATGGAGTCCATGTACAAGTCCCTGTTTTGCACAATGCAGACGAAGTGCGATATTCTGCCCAACCCAGGAGCGCTACTCAACCACAGTTTGAGCAGAGCATCCCACTGAACCCTTCTACACAGGGCTCTTCACATGTACCAGACAAAGGTCAGGAATCTAATAGTCTTGTAAAAATCCTTGAGAACCAAAACCAGTTGACAAGCCTCCTGGTAAAACAACAAAGGTTACATTCTTTACCCAAAGGAAATATTACAGTTTTTGATGGAAATATCTTGCAATACAAGTCATTCATCCATTCATTTGAACATATAATTGAAAATAAAACAGACAATAACCAAGATCGATTGCAATTCTTAATCCAATACACAAAAGGGCAAGCTCAGGAGCTCGTCAAAAGTTGCCAGCATATGGATCCCAACAGAGGCTATGGAAAGGCAAGGCAGTTGCTCAAAGAACATTTTGGCAACGAGTATAAGATCTCTTGTGCTTACATAGAGAAGGCCCTCTCCTGGCCAACCATAAGATCGGAGGACTCCAGAGCATTACAGGACTTTGCATTGTACCTTAGAGGTTGCTGCAATGCCATGGAGCAACTTGAATATATGGAAGAGCTGGACACAAGTTCCAACATGAGGAACATTGTTCTGAAGTTGCCATATAAGCTAAGGGAAAAATGGCGCACAAAGGCCTGTGAGATGCAGGAACAGCGCAGCACCAGAATAAGAATGGCTGATCTGGTGTGCTTTATTGAGAGACAAACAAGCATTATCTCAGACCCAGTGTTTGGTGACATTCAGGACTCCTCAAGCACTTATAAAGTGAAACCCAAAGCTCCATTAAAGAGCCATGCGAAAGGCAGTTTTGCTACAAATGTAGATGTAAAATTGTCAGAGCAAAGACCTAGAAACACAAATAATTCATGTATTTTCTGTAATGGGAGTCATGTAATGGAATCATGCTCTCAATTTGATACCAAGGAACACAGGGAAAAGATAATGTTCCTGAAGCTAAATGGAATTAGCTTTTGGATTATAAATAGTCTAATCTTCATCCAATAGCTGTTCTCTCGCTTTTGTAACAATCTTCATGAGCCGATAGACCTCTTGATCAATAAACATATCCTCTGTCTTTCTTAGCAGTATCACAGACCTGATTAAACCTCTCAAATCTGGAAAAAATGGAAAATCTGTTTTGATTGCCCTAATACCTTTAGTTTCCGCTAAAAACCTCTTCATTTTCTCAAGAGGATAAACAATGAACAGACTTTCTTGTGAAGGCGTCACCTCACTGTCCTCATCAGAGAAATCCTCCAGCACTTTCTTGGCCTCAGCCCCTCTCTGCTCTTTGTCAGGTTCTTTCCTTTTGTTGGCTGTATTTAAAATGACAATTTCCTCCTGCGTGTCCACAGCCATCAAGGCCTCCTCAGCCGCCCTATCAGCTCTGGCACTGCAGCTTTCCTCATGAATAATAACCACTTTAATGTTCTCTGTCTGATTCTTCACTGAATTCCCACTGGCCCGGGCACTGATTTCACCAGTGACTTTATGTGCACACTCAACATGATCCTGTTCTCCGTTCTGCTCTCCACCCGCACCACCGTCTCTACCACCTGAGCTTTAACAGCAAACTGCTGCACGCCAAGCCATTCAGACTCCAATACAGGAGTCACGTCAGGTGAGCTGGAGCCGCCCGCCTGACGCTCCTCGGCCGGCAGAGAGAGAGAGAGAGAGAGAGGCAGGCAGGCGGGCCGGCCTGCAGGCCGGCCCGCCAATCAAAAGCCGCAATCAAAGGCCGCTCCTCGGCCGGCTGGAGAGAGAGACAGAGAGACATACAGTAAAAGAGACAGACAGACAGACAGACAGACAGACAGACAGACAGAGAGAGAGAGAGAGAGAGAGAGAGAGAGAGAGAGAGAGAGAGAGAGAGAGAGAGAGAGAGAGAGAGAGAGAGAGAGAGAGAGAGAGAGAGAGAGAGAGAGAGAGAGAGAGAGAGATTTGATTTTAGAAAAAACTTTATTCTTGAGTAACTTTTATTCTTCTACGTTTTGGACCAGTCAACATAAACACGGTTCAACGACACACATAAGCAGTCACGTCAACAACGTAAACAGTCACGTCGTCACGGTAACACGCTCCTCTGATCCACGCTCCGCTGGTCACGTGATCAGAACGTTTTAATGACTCAGCATTTACAGGAAGCCTTTTTTTTTAATAAAAAAAGTATGTGCGTGTGTCGATGACAACGCAGACGCCTCGTACCAGAACAGGAAATCAAAACACACACACACACACACACACACACACACACACACACACACATGTAGTCCTTCCTAGGTCTCTTCTCCTCCGTCTCCCTTCTCCCTCGGTAAACCAGTGCGGCCACTCTAAGCGCTTTACAAGTCATGGCTCACATTCACCCATTCATCCACCCATTCATCCACAGACGGCGGAGTCAGCCATCAAGGAGACAGCCAGCAGGTCAGGAGCGGTCAGGGTTAGGGGGTCTTGCTCAGGGACACCTCCACAGGTTGGATTTGATAAAAGGAGGCGGGGAGCGAACCAGCAGCTTGTGAGACGACCGCTCTACCTCCTGATCTATACTGCCGCCCTGGTGTGTGTGTGTGTGTGTGTGTGTGTGTGTGTGTGTGTGTGTGTGTGTGTGTGTGTGTGTGTGTGTGTGTGTGTGTGTGTGTGTGTGTGTGTGTGTGTGTGTGTGTGTGTGTGTGTGTGTGTGTGTGTGTGTGTGTGTGTGTGTGTGTGGGGACCCCCTCCGAGAGAGACGGAGAGGTGGGCACGACGACCCCCCACATGAAGGAGCGTCACCACGGGGACCTTTACTGAGACTTTGTTAATACGTCACGTGGTTCGTTGGATAATGTCACGTGGAGGGAGTTGACGCTTATGTCAGCTTTGTACTGTGATTAAATGATATATGTACATTTTATCACACGACAAAGCTGAAAAAATATCACTTATATACATATATATATATATATATATGTATTTATTTCTTTATATATAAAAAAGTATACCACCCAATGACCTTACTGAATGAGTCCATTGAGATGTACTGGCTTAGGAGACTTGATGTAAATCTGTTCTACAGTCTGTGAAATAAACCAGTCGATGGAGTGAATGGGAAATCTCCTCCTCTGCTTGTTTTGTTGTTGATCAGATTCAAGTCTGCACCGTTTGGAGGAAAAGTGCGACCCCTGGTGGTCAAAGTAGATCGTTGTTTTACCTCTTCTACTGAATCCATATTGTACTGAGAATGTACATATTCTACTGAATATATAGAGTAGATTCCACAGAAAATGTCCCCACGTTATTTCCATTTTTATTGAAATCAGAAAAGTGTTCAAACATGAACTAAGATAAATGTTTTGTTTATCAATATATACAACATGATATGCAAATGAACCCTACAATTGTATAGAATGAAACCTCAAATAACATTCAGGAGAAAACAGACATTGAACAATATAGTATATGTAATCATGTATAATGGGTTTTATTTTATAAGAGAAAGGCTTATTATTATGTCTTCATGAATGGAGTGTTCAGAGAGAGAGAGAGAGAGAGAGAGAGAGAGAGAGAGAGAGAGAGAGAGAGAGAGAGAGAGAGAGAGAGAGAGAGAGAGAGAGAGAGAGAGAGAGAGAGAGAGAGGAGAGAGAGAGAGAGAGAGAGAGAGAGAGAGAGAGAGAGAGAGAGTACAGTAACAATTGTATATCATTAAACAAACGAAAACATTGAGGAGAAAACAGACTTTGAACAATGTAGTATATCTGATTATGTTCAATCACGTTAGTTGTTTATGTTGATTATTTAATTATCTAACAACGGTCTTAGTCTGTTTGATTGACAGGTGAGATGATCAGAGATGATCCTCCGGTCCCGGGGGATCCGGTGCCGGACGCGTCCCCGGCCGCTCCGGTCTGGGAGGCTCCGGCGGGCCCCCTGGCTTCAGCTCCGGTTTCACCGATGGTCGCGGTCGCGGTGCCCCCCTCCGCCCCTCAATGCTCAGATAAAACTCAGGGGAAAAATGATAGTCAAAAGAATTTAAATCAGGCCGACGCAGCCGTAGAAGACGTGTCAGAGAATTATACATCTCATCTACACACTGAAGTGTGTAGATGAGAATGAAAACAGGAGAGATAATGAGTCAGCGAGTGATGAGTATTTTGATGAGGACATGTCAGATGAGGAGTTATATAAACTCTCTCAAAAAAGAAAACGTTCTGAGCCATCGGAAAGAGGAGCTAGATCTTCAAAGATCACCAGAGCAGCCAGGGTGTCAGCTGAGTCAGAGAGAGACTTCCCTACCACTCAGGGGGAGAAGCAAGGCCTCTATTCCTCAGATGAAATAAAAAGGTTTCTGGAGGTCACTAAAGGAACTAGACTCCCGGTTGTAGGGGATCATTTCTCAAACCTTAAACGCTTTATTGAGTCAGCAAAACCCCTGACGAGAAATGTGGGTCAATTTGAAGACGTGTTGACGGTTCAGGAGATCTACAGACTGAAACAAATGATAGTGAGGCTAAAGGCCCAACTCACTGAAGATCATCTTTACAAAGAGTTCTTGTTTCTTTTGTTTCTTTTTTTACTGATCAGTTTTTTTTACTGAAAACTCATTTCTATCCATGTGTGATTTTAATATCAGCAGCTTGAAGTTGAACGGAGCCAGAGCTGACTTTAAGAGAGCTAATCTTTTTAAACTAATGGAGATTAAACTAATTGATATTATGTTTGTACAGGAAACCCACAGCACAACAGACAGTGAAAGTGACTGGAAGAGGGGTTTTAACGGGGAGATGGTTTGAAGCCACAAGTCCAGCTGCAGTGGAGGAGTGGGGACTTGATTTGACAGGAGGTTTTAACCGTTTTCTTTTGAGGTGGAGGAAATCATTCCAGGTGTTTTACTAAAGGTCAAAGCAGAATTTGAAAAGGTCAAGCTCGTGTTTTTAAATGTCTATGCGCCCACCAATGGGGTGGATAGGATGATTTTTTTTAAACATTCTATGTGATACTATTGGAGATTGTAATAGTGATGATTTTATGTTTTTAGGGGGAGATTTCAATTGCACAGAAAGTCCGACCCTAGACAGGAATCATTTAGAACAGGGGGTCCAAACTGTTTTCACTGAGGGCCACAGACAGAAAAATATGAGAAAGGTTGGGCCCCTCACTAAAGTTAAGGTATATCGCCTCACCTCTAGTGTATTAACAGAAATACAAATCAATCAATCAAATGTAGGTCAATTATGCTTGATCATTTAATATACTTAAAGAAAATAACAGCCTCCATCACATCTTGCCATTTATGGGTTTTCATTGATCTATTTCTAAATAAAATCAATCAAATGTAGTTACATTTATAAAATCAATCAAATTATGCTTGATAATGTCATATACTTAAAGAAAATATTTATTTATTTTATTTTTTACAAAAAGGGTTGGCAGCTCATTCTCCAAACAGCAACCTCAAATTGCTTCTTGGTCAGAATGGGGACCCCATCCACAGCCCTGTATGAAGAGAGACCCCATCCACAGCCCTGTATGAAGAGAGACCCCATCCACAGCCCTGTATGAAGAGAGACCCCATCCACAGCCCTGTATGAAGAGAGACCCCATCCACAGCCCTGTATGAAGAGAGACCCCATCCACAGCCCTGTATGAAGAGGGACCCCATCCACAGCCCTGTATGAAGAGAGACCCCATCCACAGCCCTGTATGAAGAGAGACCCCATCCACAGCCCTGTATGAAGAGAGACCCCATCCACAGCCCTGTATGAAGAGAGACCCCATCCACAGCCCTGTATGAAGAGAGACCCCATCCACAGCCCTGTATGAAGAGAGACCCCATCCACAGCCCTGTATGAAGAGAGACCCCATCCACAGCCCTGTATGAAGAGAGACCCCATCCACAGCCCTGTATGAAGAGAGACCCCATCCATAGCCCTGTATGAAGAGAGACCCCATCCACAGCCCTGTATGAAGAGAGACCCCATCCACAGCCCTGTATGAAGAGAGACCCCATCCACAGCCCTGTATGAAGAGAGACCCCATCCACAGCCCTGTATGAAGAGGGACCCCATCCACAGCCCTGTATGAAGAGAGACCCCATCCACAGCCCTGTATGAAGAGGGACAGATAAGAGGACAAGGAGAAGGGTAGGCTTTATTTAATCTAGTTATGCAAATCATTTATTGCGGTTGTTAACACATCAGCTAACGTTTTTAATAAAAATGTACATGCTCACGTGCTCAAGTTTCATGTAAGGGCCACATTCCATTCTATTTTTAGAATTGGCTGCGGGCCAATAGAAAATGGAAGGCGGGCCGCAGTCGGCCCGGGATCCATTTTCCATTGGCCCGCAGCCAATTCTAAAAATAGAATGGAATGTGGCGGGCCGTACTTTGGACCCCCCTGGTCTAATGTATCCGTCCACCCAATGGCTGCAGTAACAACATGTGGCCTGTAGATGGGGCTATTTAGTGACTCATCTCTACTGGAGACAGAGGCCTCTTTGGAGAGATTTCTAAAATGGCTGATCTGCTATGAATACTCTCTATTCAGAAAATAAAACCATGACTGTCCAGTTTGCATTGTGGTGGCACTTTGTGGATAGTTGTCATGACTTTACTGTAGGATATATTATTTAGACTTTATTATCAAGTAAGAGAATACAGTATTAATAGAGATGATATACCTACCTATCTATATACCTAGGTATATCTAACTACCTACCTATCTACCTAGGTATATATAACAACCTACCTGTGTATATATAATAACTACAAATTGTACTATTCTACTATTTACTGTTCAACTAAATACATATTGTACTGAAAATGTACCTATTCTACTGATTACATATTTAAATGAGAATGTACCTATTCTACTGATTACATATTTAAATGAGAATGTACCTATTCTACTGATTACATATTTAAATGAGAATGTTCCTATTCTACTGAATACATATTTAAATGAGAATGTACCTATTCTACTGAATACATATTTAAATGAGAATGTACCTATTCTACTGAATACATATTGGAGACGTTTTGTCCATTTTTATTGAAATCAGAAAAGTGTACAAACATTTGATTCTGTTTTATGTCAAATTGTTCAGAAGAATTAACCTCAATAAATATATAGAGATTATGAAATCAGCCAATCAGACAAATAGTGTTCTCCATTCTTCAGCCTGTAACCTTTAGAGAGAGAGAGAGAGAGAGAGAGAGAGAGAGAGAGAGAGAGAGAGAGAGAGAGAGAGAGAGAGAGAGAGAGAGAGAGAGAGAGAGAGAGAGAGAGAGAGAGAGAGAGAGAGAAAAAAAACTCTTTCTCTCTCTCTCTGTCTCTCTCTCTCTCTCTATTATTATTATAATTATTATTATAACCAAGGAACCCTCGGTACAATATAACTTTACTTTGTCCACCACCTGTGTTCCCAAAAACACCATCTGGGTTCCCTTAAAAACACCACCTGGGTTCCCCAAAACACCACCTGGGTTCCCTTAAAAACACCACCTGGGTTCCCCAAAACACCACCTAGGTTCCAGAAACACACCTGGGTTCCTGAAACACCACCTTGGTTCCCAAAAAAACCTCCTGGGTTCCGCAAAACACCACCTGGGTTCCCTAAAACACCAACTGGGTTCCTGAAACACCACCTGGATTCCCAAAAAACACCACTTGGGTCCCTTAAAAACACCACCTTGGTTCGAAAAAAAACACCACCTAGGTTACCGAATACACCACCTGTGTTCCCAAAAACACCACCCGGGTTCCAAAAACCCCCACCTGTGGTCCCAAAAACACCACATGTGTTCCCAAAAACACCACCTGGGTTCCCTTAAAAACACCACCTGGGTTCCCTTAAAAAGACCACCTTTGTTCCCAAAAACACCACATGGGTTCCCAAAAACACCACCTGGGTTCCCCAAACCCCACCTGGGTTCCCTTAAAAACAACACCTGGGTTCCCAAAACCCCCACCTGGGTTCCCCAAACCACCACCTTGGTTCCCTTAAAAACACCACCTAGGTTCCCAAAAAGACCACTTGGCTTCCCAAAACCCCCACCTGGGTCCCCTTAAAAACACCACCTGTGTTCTCCAAAACACCACCTGGGTTCCCAAAAAAACCACCTGGGTTCCGCAAAACACCACCTGGGTTCCCTTAAAAACACCACCTGGGTTCCCCAAAACACCACCTGGGTTCCCTTAAAAACACCACCTGGGTTCCCTTAAAAACACCACCTGTGTTCCCCAAAACACCACCTGGGTTCAAAAAAAAACCACCTGGGTTCCCCAAAACACTACCTGGGTTCCCCAAAAAAAACACCAAGGTTCCTGAAACACCACCTGGGTTCCCAGAAAACACCACCTGGGTTCCCAAAAAAACACCACCTAGGTTCCTGAAACACCACCTGTGTTCCCAAAAACAACACCTGGGTTCCCTTAAAAACACCACCTGGGTTGCATTTAAACACCACCTGGGTCCCCAAAAACACCACCTGGGTTCCCCAAAACACCACTTGGGTTCCCAAAAAAACCCCATCTGGGTTTCATTTAAAACACTACCCGTGTTCCCCAAAACACCACCTTGGTTCCTCAAAACACCAACTGGGGTCCCCGAAAACACCAACTGGGTCCCCTTAAAAACACCACCTCTGTTCCCAAAAACACCACCTGGGTTCCCCAAAGCACCACCTAGGTTCCAGAAACACACCTGGGTTCCTGAAACACCAGCTTGGTTCCTGAAACACCACCTGTGTTCCCAAAACCCCCACCTGGGTCCCCTTAAAAACACCACCTGTGTTCCCCAAAACACCACCTGGGTTCCCAAAAAAAACACCTGGGTTCCGCAAAACACCACTTGGGTCCCTTAAAAACACCACCTTGGTTCGAAAAAAAACACCACCTAGGTTACCGAATACACCACCTGTGTTCCCAAAAACACCACCCGGGTTCCAAAAACCCCCACCTGTGGTCCCAAAAACACCACATGTGTTCCCAAAAACACCACCTGGGTTCCCTTAAAAACACCACCTTTGTTCCCAAAAACACCACATGGGTTCCCAAAAACACCACCTGGGTTCCCCAAACCCCCACCTGGGTTCCCTTAAAAACAACACCTGGGTTCCCAAAACCCCCACCTGGGTTCCCCAAACCACCACCTTGGTTCCCTTAAAAACACCACCTAGGTTCCCAAAAAGACCACTTGGCTTCCCAAAACCCCCACCTGGGTCCCCTTAAAAACACCACCTGTGTTCTCCAAAACACCACCTGGGTTCCCAAAAAAACCACCTGGGTTCCGCAAAACACCACCTGGGTTCCCTAAAACACCACCTAGGTTCCAGAAACACCACCTGGGTTCCTGAAACACCACCTGGATTCCCAAAAAACACCACTTGGATCCCTTAAAAACACTACCTTGGTTCGAAAAAAAACACCACCTAGGTTACCGAATACACCACCTGTGTTCCCAAAAACACCACCCGGGTTCCAAAAACCCCCACCTGTGGTCCCAAAAACACCACATGTGTTCCCAAAAACACCACCTGGGTTCCATTAAAAACACCACCTGGGTTCCCGTAAAAACACCACCTTTGTTCCCAAAAACACCACATGGGTTCCCAAAAACACCACCTGGGTTCCCCAAACCCCCACCTGGGTTCCCTTAATAACACCACCTTTGTTCCCAAAAACACCACCTGGGTTCCCTTAAAAACACCACCTTTGTTCCCTTAAAAACAACACCTGGGTTCCCCAAACCACCACCTTGGTTCCCTTAAAAACACCACCTAGGTTCCCAAAAATACCACTTGGCTTCCCAAAAACAACACCTGGGTTCCAAAACCCCCCACCTGGGTCCCTTAAAAACACCACCCATGTTCCCAAAAACACCACCTGGGTTCCCAAAAAACCTACCTGTGTTCCCAAAAGACCACCTGGGTTCCAAATACACCACCTTAGTTCCTAAAAACACCACCTGGGTTCCCCAAAACACCACCTGGGTTGCCAAAAAAACACCATCTGGGTTCCCAAAAACACCACCTTTGTTCCCAAAAACACCATCTGGGTTCCCTTAAAATCACCAAGAGGTTTCCCAAAATCCCCACCTGGGTCCCCTTAAAAACACCACCTGTTTTCCTAAAACCACCACCTGTGTTCCCAAAAACCCCACCTGGCTTCCAAAAAACCCCACCTGTGTTGGGCTCTGAAAGCCCTTTCAATGTGGCATTCAAAGAGTTCAAGGGTTCCTTGTTACGAGTCACATGACCAACAACACCCCCCCCCCCCCCCCCCCCAGAAGGCCGACCAATCAGAGCAGACTGCTGGATGCCTTCTCAGGGCCTTAAGCTCCGCGATAACGTTCTCCACAATGAATGAATGTCTTCTGTCCGCTGGTACGGTGAACAACATGCACAGCCTGCACACACACACATGCACACACATGCACACACACACACACACATGCACACATATACACACACATACACACACACACACCCACACACACATGCACACACATGCACACACACACACACACACACACACACACAGACTAACTATACACTACTATCAACCCAGTGTGTCAATGATTCCACACTTTCCTGGCGTGTGTACACACACACACACACACACACACACACACACACACACACACACACACACACTCAATATCACTCCAACCAGGTAGCAAGTGGCTACAGAGGAAGCCACAGATATGGTATTGCTATTTAGCTGAACAGTAGTTTATAAATACTTTATATATATTATGTTCCTCGGCCTCTAGGTGGTTCCCGGTAGAGACTAGCATGTAGTTCCTCTAACGGCCTCTAGGTGGTTCCCAGTAGAGACTGGCATGTAGTTCCTCTAATGGCCTCTAGGTGGTTCCCGGTAGAGACTAGCATGTAGTTCCTCTAACGGCCTCTAGGTGGTTCAGGGTAGAGACTAGCATGTAGTTCCTCTAACGGCCTCTAGGTGGTTCCCGGTAGAGACTAGCATGTAGTTCCTCTAACGGCCTCTAGGTGGTTCCCGGTACAGACTAGCATGTAGTTCCTCTAACGGCCTCTAGGTGGTTCCCGGTAGAGACTAGCATGTAGTTCCTCTAACGGCCTCTAGGTGGTTCAGGGTAGAGACTAGCATGTAGTTCCTCTAACGGCCTCTAGGTGGTTCCCGGTAGAGACTAGCATGTAGTTCCTCTAACGGCCTCTAGGTGGTTCCCGGTAGAGACTAGCATGTAGTTCTCTAACGGCCTCTAGGTTGTTCCAGGTAGAGCCTAGCATGTAGTTCCTCTAATGGCCTCTAGGTGGTTCCCGGTAGAGACTAGCATGTAGTTCCTCTAAGCCTAGGTGGTTCACGGTAGAGACTAGCATGTAGTTCCTCTAACGGCCTCTAGGTGGTTCCCTGTAGAGACTAGCATGTAGTTCCTCTAACGGCCTCTAGATGGTTCCCGGTAGAGACTAGCATGTAGTTTTTCTAACGGCCTCTAGGTGGTTCCCGGTAGAGACTAGCATGTAATTCCTCTAACGGCCTCTAGGTGGTTCCCGGTACAGACTAGTATGTAGTTCCTCTAATGGCCTCTAGGGTTCCCGGTAGAGACTAGCATGTAGTTCCTCTAACGGCCTCTAGGTGGTTCCCGGTAGAGACTAGCATGTAGTTCCTCTAACGGCCTCTAGGTGGTTCCCGGTAGAGACTAGCTTGTGGTCCCTCTAACGGCCTCTAGGTGGTTCACGGTAGAGACTAGCATGTAGTTCCTCTAACCGCCTCTAGGTGGTTCCCGGTAGAGACTAGTATGTAGTTCCTCTAACGGCCTCTAGGTGGTTCCCGGTAGAGACTAGCATGTAGTTCCTCTAACATCCTCTAGGTGGTTCAGGGTAGAGACTAGCATGTAGTTTCTCTAACGGCCTCTAGGTGGTTCCCGGTAGAGACGAGCATGTAGTTCCTCTAACGGCCTCTAGGTGGTTCCCGGTAGAGACTAGCATGTAGTTCCTCTAATGGCCTCTAGGTGGTTCACGGTGGAGACTAGCATGTAGTTCCTCTAACGGCCTCTAGGTGGTTCCCGGTCGAGACTAGCATGTAGTTCCTCTAACGGCCTCTAGGTGGTTCCCGGTAGAGACTAGCATGTAGTTCCTCTAACGGCCTCTAGGTGGTTCAGGGTAGAGACTAGCATGTAGTTCCTCTAACGGCCTCTAGGTGGTTCCCGGTAGAGACTAGCATGTAGTTCCTCTAACGGCCTCTAGGTGGTTCCTGGTAGAGACTAGCATGTAGTTCCTCTAATGGCCTCTAGGTGGTTCACGGTGGAGACTAGCATGTAGTTCCTCTAACGGCCTCTAGTTAGTTCCAGGTAGAGACTAGCATGTAGTTCCTCTAACGGCCTCTAGGTGGTTCCCGGTAGAGACTAGCATGTAGTTCCTCTAATGGCCTCTAGGTGGTTCACGGTGGAGACTAGCATGTAGTTCCTCTAACGGCCTCTAGGTGGTTCCCGGTCGAGACTAGCATGTAGTTCCTCTAACGGCCTCTAGGTGGTTCAGGGTAGAGACTAGCATGTAGTTCCTCTAACGGCCTCTAGGTGGTTCCGGGTAGAGACTAGCATGTAGTTCCTCTAACGGCCTCTAGGTGGTTCCGGGTAGAGACTAGCATGTAGTTCCTCTAACGGCCTCTAGGTGGTTCACGGTAGAGACTAGCATGTAGTTCCTCTAACGGCCTCTAGGTGGTTCCCGGTCGAGACTAGCATGTAGTTCCTCTAACGGCCTCTAGGTGGTTCACGGTAGAGACTAGCATGTAGTTCCTCTAACGGCCTCTAGGTGGTTCACGGTAGAGACTAGCATGTAGTTCCTCTAACGGCCTCTAGGTGGTTCACGGTAGAGACTAGCATGTAGTTCCTCTAACGGCCTCTAGGTGGTTCACGGTAGAGACTAGCATGTAGTTCCTCTAACGGCCTCTAGGTGGTTCACGGTGGAGACTAGCATGTAGTTCCTCTAACGGCCTCTAGGTGGTTCCCGGTAGAGACTAGCATGTAGTTCCTCTAACGGCCTCTAGGTGGTTCCCGGTAGAGACTAGCATGTAGTTCCTCTAACGGCCTCTAGGTGGTTCACGGTAGAGACTAGCATGTAGTTCCTCTAACGGCCTCTAGGTGGTTCCCGGTAGAGACTAGCATGTAGTTCCTCTAATGGCCTCTAGGTGGTTCCCGGTACAGACTAGCATGTAGTTCCTCTAACGGCCTCTAGGTGGTTCCCGGTAGAGACTAGCATGTAGTTCCTCTAACGGCCTCTAGGTGGTTCACGGTAGAGACTAGCATGTAGTTCCTCTAACGGCCTCTAGGTGGTTCCCGGTAGAGACTAGCATGTAGTTCCTCTAAGCCTAGGTGGTTCCCGGTAGAGACTAGGATGTAGTTTCTCTAACGGCCTCTAGGTGGTTCCGGTAGAGACTAGCATGTAGTTCCTCTAACGGCCTCTAGGTGGTTCCCGGTAGAGACTAGCATGTAGTTCCTCTAACGGCCTCTAGGTGGTTCCCGGTAGAGACTAGCATGTAGTTCCTCTAACGGCCTCTAGGTGGTTCCCGGTACAGACTAGCATGTAGTTCCTCTAACGGCCTCTAGGTGTTCCCGGTAGAGACTAGCATGTAGTTCCTCTAACGGCCTCTAGGTGGTTCCCGGTAGAGACTAGCATGTAGTTCCTCTAACGGCCTCTAGGTGGTTCCCGGTAGAGACTAGCATGTAGTTCCTCTAACGGCCTCTAGGTGGTTCCCGGTAGAGACTAGCATGTAGTTCCTCTAACGGCCTCTAGGGGCTTGTTTCCACCAAGCTGTTTTGAGAGCCGTTCCGGAGCCCGCGCGTCATCGCGAACCAGTTCTTTGGGTTTCCACCGCAACGGAGCCGCTTTCCGGCTCCGTTAAGTGGTTCGTTTGCGGCTCCACTTCGAAGCTGAGCTGGCCAGCCGGCTCCACTACGTCAGGGGCTGGGGGCGTGGCTTACGGGGCTGGGGGCGTGGCTTATCGGACAAACTCAAAACAAACTCAAAGTTTTTTTCCGCCATCTTTAAAATCAGTAAAATTCTCCGTGGACGTGAAGGTGACAGTGGTCCGTGGACGAGACAAACTACGTTTGTTTGCGTTGTTGTCCTCGGCAGAAGGTCACAATAAATTAGAGGAGCTTCTAGAACAAACCGCTATTAGAAAAACTACAGCGTGAGATGTCTTCAGCGGGGGACAGGACCGAGGAGCTAATCGATAACAAACTGGACGATACGAGGAGCTAATCGATAACAACTGGACGATACGAGGGGCTAATCGATAACAAACTGATGATCCGCTGCTGTCACTCTGGTCCTGGTAAGTTTTACTTTATAAATCTTTCCCGTGTTGCCAACCAGCTTTGTATTTATAATCTGTTTAGCGAGCTGCTCATTATCACATCAATGTTATGTTCCTATCATCACAAATGAGGAGCTATGATTGCTAGGCTTCTGTTAGCCGATATTAACCTTGATAACGTCAGGATGCTACTTTCTAAAAACAGTAAAGTGTAATGGAGTCATGTTTTAATGCACTTTTCTCTTGTTTTAGTTGTTTATGGAGTCGTCTTCCCTGGACGATGCGATGCGGAGCTACGGCCCCCACTGGGCTGCAGCTCACAGGAGCCCCTCAGCCCATCGGAGCTTTATTAACATGGACTTATTACACTGCACTCTATACTTTTACATTTTGTGATTACTGTATATTGTGTATTTAATGTTTTTTTTTTTTTTTTTAATAAAACATTTCTATTTTTCATACAATGTCCGCTTCATTATGCTTTATCAACCGAGAAACATAATACAAGATGACAGTTTTGAAGAAGAAAAGGCAAATGGTCCCTTCTGTTTAAGTACTCTATTAATGCAGCTCTAACGTCAAGTCCATTTTATTAGTATAGTCCTTTATCACAGTTAGGGGCTTCAACGTAATCGCGTCCATAGCACTAAAGACGAGCAGCTGTTTGTAGCCTCAAAGCCAGGCGCAACACTTTTACATCCATCATGTAATATACTGTTGTGGAAGTTGGCGCGAGCTGCTGGGAAAGCAGAGACGTTAACAGTGACGTCATGACGTGGCTCTCTCGGCGAAAAAGGCAGTGGAAACGCAAACCGGTTTTTTGCCGGCTCCCCAATTGAACCAAATGCGAACCGGCTCCGTTGACTCGCGAGAGCCCGAACTGGGCTTTCTTTGGTGGAAACGAGGCATTGGTGGTTCCCGGTAGAGACTAGCATGTAGTTCCTCTAACCGCCTCTAGGTGGTTCCCGGTAGAGACTAGCATGTAGTTACTCTAACGGCCTCTAGGTGGTTCCCGGTAGAGACGAGCATGTAGTTCCTCTAACAGCCTCTAGGTGGTTCACGGTAGAGACTAGTATGTAGTTCCTCTAACGGCCTCTAGGTGGTTCCCGGTAGAGACTAGCATGTAGTTCCTCTAACGGCCTCTAGGTGGTTCACGGTGGAGACTAGCATGTAGTTCCTCTAACGGCCTCTAGGTGGTTCCCGGTAGAGACTAGCATGTAGTTCCTCTAACGGCCTCTAGGTGGTTCCCGGTAGAGACTAGCATGTAGTTCCTCTAACGTCCTCTAGGTGGTTCACGGTAGAGACTAGCATGTAGTTTCTCTAACGGCCTCTAGGTGGTTCCCGGTAGAGACTAGCATGTAGTTCCTCTAACGGATGCCTCGTTTCCACCAAAGAAAGCCCAGTTCGGGCTCTCGCGAGTCAACGGAGCCGGTTCGCATTTGGTTCAATTGGGGAGCCGGCAAAAAACCGGTTTGCGTTTCCACTGCCTTTTTCGCCGAGAGAGCCACGTCATGACGTCACTGTTAACGTCTCTGCTTTCCCAGCAGCTCGCGCCAACTTCCACAACAGTATATTACATGATGGATGGAAAAGTGTTGCGCCTGGCTTTGAGGCTACAAACAGCTGCTCGTCTTTAGCGCTATGGACGCGATTACGTTGAAGCCCCTAACTGTGATAAAGGACTATACTAATAAAATGGACTTGACGTTAGAGCTGCATTAATAGAGTACTTAAACAGAAGGGACCATTTGCCTTTTCTTCTTCAAAACGGTCATCTTGTATTATGTTTCTCGGTTGATAAAGCATAATGAAGCGGACATTGTATGAAAAATAGAAATGTTTTATTAAAAAAAACAAAAAAAACATTAAATACACAATATACAGTAATCACAAAATGTAAAAGTATAGAGTGCAGTGTAATAAGTCCATGTTAATAAAGCTCCGAGGGGCTGAGGGGCTCCTGTGAGCTGCAGCCCAGTGGGGGCCGTAGCTCCGCATCGCATCGTCCAGGGAAGACGACTCCATAAACAACTAAAACAAGAGAAAAGTGCATTAAAACATGACTCCATTACACTTTACTGTTTTTAGAAAGTAGCATCCTGACGTTATCAAGGTTAATATCGGCTAACAGAAGCCTAGCAATCATAGCTCCTCATTTGTGATGATAGGAACATAACATTGATGTGATAATGAGCAGCTCGCTAAACAGATTATAAATACAAAGCTGGTTGGCAACACGGGAAAGATTTATAAAGTAAAACTTACCAGGACCAGAGTGACAGCAGCGGATCATCAGTTTGTTATCGATTAGCCCCTCGTATCGTCCAGTTTGTTATCGATTAGCTCCTCGGTCCTGTCCCCCGCTGAAGACATCTCACGCTGTAGTTTTTCTAATAGCGGTTTGTTCTAGAAGCTCCTCTAGTTTATTGTGACCTTCTGCCGAGGACAACAACGCAAACAAACGTAGTTTGTCTCGTCCACGGACCACTGTCACCTTCACGTCCACGGAGAATTTTACTGATTTTAAAGATGGCGGAAAAAAACTTTGAGTTTGTTTTGAGTTTGTCCGATAAGCCACGCCCCCAGCCCCGTAAGCCACGCCCCCAGCCCCTGACGTAGTGGAGCCGGCTGGCCAGCTCAGCTTCGAAGTGGAGCCGCAAACGAACCACTTAACGGAGCCAGAAAGCGGCTCCATTGCGGTGGAAACCCAAAGAACTGGTTCGCGATGACGCGCGGGCTCCGAAACGGCTCTCAAAACAGCTTGGTGGAAACAAGCCCGGTGGTTCCTGGTAGAGACTAGCATGTAGTTCCTCTAATGGCCTCTAGGTGGTTCACGGTGGAGACTAGCATGTAGTTCCTCTAACGGCCTCTAGGTTGTTCACGGTAGAGACTAGCATGTAGTTCCTCTAACGGCCTCTAGGTGGTTCCCGGTAGAGACTAGCATGTAGTTCCTCTAACGGCCTATAGGTGGTTCCCGGTAGAGACTAGCATGTAGTTCCTCTAACGGCCTCTAGGTGGTTCCCGGTAGAGACTAGCTTGTAGTTCCTCTAACGGCCTCTAGGTGGTTCCCGGTGGAGACTAGCATGTAGTTCCTCTAACGGCCTCTAGGTGGTTCCCGGTAGAGACTAGCTTGTAGTTCCTCTAACGGCCTCTAGGTGGTTCCCGGTAGAGACTAGCTTGTAGTTCCTCTAACGGCCTCTAGGTGGTTCCCGGTAGAGACTAGCTTGTAGTTCCTCTAACGGCCTCTAGGTGGTTCCCGGTGGAGACTAGCTTGTAGTTCCTCTAACGGCCTCTAGGTGGTTCCCGGTGGAGACTGTTAGGCGGAGTGCGTTGCGGTGGAGATTTAATAGAACTTAGTAGTAGACAGCTTTCTTTAACCTTCACTAGGCATATTTATTCATATCGTGGTAGGAGAGATGCGGTTGTGCTATATATTGTAGTAAATACATACACTCCTGTATGGCTGACGCTAAGGCCATGTATTCTGCCTCGCAGGTAGACAGTGCAACTGTTGGTTGTTTTCTACTCTTCCATGAAATGAGAGAGCTTCTCTCACTCAGACTGGCACAGTACCCTGTGGTGCTACGTCTGTCTGTAACCTCTGAGGCCCAGTCTGCATCACTATGGACTATTAGGCCCAGTTTACCTGTGTCATCCTTTTTAAAGCATAATCCACGGTCTGTTGTACCCTTAAGATACCTGAACACATGCTTCACAGTGCTCCAATGCTCTTCACTTGGTTCAGCTAAATGCTGGGAAAGTTTACTGACCACAAAACTTAAATCTGGTCTAGTGCACGTAGCCAAATAGATCAGACTTCCTACTGCCTCTCTATACATCCTTGGCTCTTCCATTTTTACAGCATTTTCTGTGTATTCAAGTTTAGATTCACATGGGGTTTCTCTGACCCTACAATCTTGCATTCCAAATCTGGAGAGGATTTTGTTCACATACCTTTCCTGTGACATTGTGACTTGACCCTCTGACTGGTTAAAATCTATACCAAGAAAATAGTTTAATTTCCCCAGGTCTTTCATTTTAAACCTATCAGTGAGCATCATTTTGACACTTTTCACAACCTCCTCATTGTTAGCAGCAATTATCAGATCATCAACCCATACAATCAGAATCACTTTTTCATTTTGTTTTTCCCTTGTGTATTGACAGTGATCAGCAGGATTTTGTTCAAAACCATTTTCAGTGAGATATCCATGTAACAGGGCATTCCAGTTTCTGCCTGACTGCTTTAGACCATATAGGGACTTCTGTAATTTGTATACTAACTTTTCTCCAGTTTTTGACTTTTTCTCATAACCTTCAGGTTGTTCCAAATAGACCTCACAATCAATGGGTGCATGCAGGTATGCAGTTTTCACATCCATTTGGTGTAAAACTAATTCTTCCTGCACTGCCTTTTGCATGACAACTCTAACAGTTGTCATGTCAGCTGTAGGTGAGAAAGTTTCCTCATAGTCAATGCCTTGTTTTTGGCTGTAACCTTTTGCAACAAATCTTGCCTTATACTTGTCTGACCCATCAGTATCACACTTGAGAGTATAGACCCACCTACCCCCCACTGCCTTTTTGCCTAGAGGCAACTGGGTGATCTTGAATGTGTCATTCTCTTCTAGTGACTGCATTTCGTCATTCATTGCATTGATCCACTGCCGTGACTTGGTTGACCCTATGGCATCCTGGTAATTTTGTGGTATGTCACAAACTGCTCTATAACAAGAGTCTACACATGTTACCAGATGGTCTACTGTATCCTCAGTCTCATAATCCTGTAAGTACACTGGCTTTCTCTTAGCTCTAGGTGGCTTCTTTCTAGCCTCACTCTCAGTGCCTGGCTGTTCACATTCAGCCACAGAAACATCACCTTGAACACTTTGACCTGATGCATTTCCCATTTTTTCATCAACATTTTCCTCATTGTCAAGGACCCTGGGGTGTACCTCTCTGTCCTGACATTCAATGTGTGACCCAGGTGTCTGTGTTTCTTTCTCTTTGGCTGTCTTGTTTGTGAATTTCACCAACCTGTGTTTTTGGACCTTATCTGTGTCTGGACAGTACACAAGATAAGCTGGACTGTTCTTATCATATCCAATAAAAATGCCCTGCTCACATCTGGAATCTAACTTCCCCTTCTCTTGTGTGTAGGCAAAACACACAGATCCAAATTTCTGAAGTTTGGACATGTCTGGCTTCTTGCCTGTGAGCATCTCATAAGGTGTTTTCTTTGTGCGATTACTGTAACACCTGTTTCTTACATAGGCTGCCGTCTGTACAGCATAATTCCACAGTGTGTCTGGCAACTTACTGTCTAACAGCATACACCTGCCCATTTCATAGAGGGTTCGCCAACCTCTCTCTGCTGTGCCGTTTTGGTGAGGTGAATAGGGTGCAGATGTCTCATGCCTAATCCTATTTTTGGTTAACAGTGATTTGAATTCTCTATTAGTAAATTCGCCACCGTTGTCTGAACGTAAACATTTTACTTTTCCATAAGGTGCTGAGTCTGCCAAGAACCTCTCTGTGGCATGTATTGCATCACTTTTGGATTTGAGAAAATAAACCGTTATGGCACCCGAATAGTCGTCTGTAAAAGACTGTGCATATTTGTGCCCTTCTAAGCTTGGGGTTCTCATGGGACCGGCTAAATCAGTGTGGACCAGCTGTAAAGGTTCTGTAGCCTTTCTGTCTGGCTCCCTATTCCTTGTCTGGGTGAATTTTCCTTTTGTACAAATTTCACACAGCTGTGCTGGCCTGACTGCACTGCCTCTTATCTCCATGCCTTTTACCACACCCAGTAACTTTTGTACATCCTCATAATTGCAATGTCCCAAAATTTCATGCCAAGTTTGCATGTCGTGGCACACATTACATTTATCAACATTTTTCTGAACAGTTGGCAAGTAAAACAGATTACCACTTTCATGGAAGTCAAACCGGTTGTTACCACTCTTGGTGATCATGTGGCTGTCCCCCTTCTTGAAAGTGACTGTCGCTCCTCCATTTGTTGCTCTTGCCACTGAGAAGATATCGTGTGGATACGTCGGCATATACAGCGCCTCATGCAGCTGTGCTCTTTGTTGACGTCCATCGTTGTCTAGCAGGTAGATCAGCGCCGTCCCTCTGCGTTGCGCCATCCCGCTGCATTTGGTCCCATCCGCCAGCTCGATTGAATGGGTGTCGGGCTGGAACGTGTTGTCAAAGCTCTTGAACTTGGCGATATCGTTCACTATGTGGGATGTCGCTCCGGCGTCCACCATGATGCCTTTCTTCTTTACGTTGGCTGATGGCCTCTCGCTGTTTGCCTGCTTGGCCACGAAGCAATGATCCTCGTCGCCGTTGTCCTCCTCTTCTTCCTCTGCAACCTTTCTGGCTCCGTCTTCTTTTCCCTTCTTCCTGCACAGGGACTCTGTGTGTGTGTTGCTCTTGCAGTGACTGCACCACACTTTCTGGGTGCACTTGCTTCTAATGTGGCCTTTTTCTCCACACTTGTAACAAGTCACTGAAGTCAGAGTGGCTTCTCCATTCTTCCTGTGTGTCTTGGTGCCTTGTCTACTTTGCCTTGTGTTAGTCTTCATCACACTGTCCATAGATCCAGTCGTCCTCATCTTCTCAGATTCTTCATAGACCCTCAGTCTTCTCTTGAAGTCTTTAAATGTAACATCGTCCTCGTTCTGTGTTACATGGACAGCCAGTGGCCTGAATGAATCTGGCAGTCCATTCAAAATGGTGGCTACAAGCAGCCCATCACTCATGTTCTCTCCTGCATCACGTAGAGCTGCAATTATATTCTCAGCCCTTATCATGTAATCAGTAACAGTTTCATTGTCTGCCATTTGTATGGTGGTCAATGATGTATACAGGTTTAGAATCCTTGGCTTGCTTTTTCCTGAATAGTGCTCCCTCAATAATTTCAGGGCTTTCCTTCCATCCTCGGCGGCATCATGTCTTATCAATGACAGGCTCTTATCATCCAGGGCATTCACTAACTGTGCATAACAGTCTTCATTTTTTCCTGGATCTGCAGCTAATGCGGCTTCACCCGTGGGCACTCGCAAAATAGTATCTTTTAGCTTCAAAATGTGCAAACGGCTAAGGAATCTCGTCTCCCACAGATCATACTTATCTTCTGTTCCATCGAATAAAATCTGCTGGGGTGTTCCTGCTCCGGCCATTTTTTACGTTGCATCCACGTTAACACGTCTTCTCTTTATACAGTTCACTTATCTCCAAACATTGGGTTGCGGCTTGTAGAAACACCGTGTCTTCAGTTTACGCGGGAGTCTCTCAGCGCCGTCTTCATCCAGGTCCCACTAGTAGCTTCTCTTGGCTAACAGCTCGTTCTTCTGTTACCTTGTTGCTCTAGACTGGCATTCCTGGGCCCATAACCTGTTAGGCGGAGTGCGTTGCGGTGGAGATTTAATAGAACTCAGTAGTAGACAGCTTTCTTTAACCTTCACTAGGCATATTTATTTATATCGTGGTAGGAGAGATGCGGTTAAGCTGCCGCTCTGTATTCGATCCATACAACACCAGACCGGATAAGGTAGAGGCCACAGGTAGCGCGAGGTATAGTCAGTGACGTCACGTCCTGGAAGCACTGCAGACAACATTGCCCTCTACAGGACACAATGAGCAAGGGCGCACATAATGGTACAACATTTAACATTAGTCAATTGTTCATTCATGTGTTCATTGTTCTTTATCTCAAAGGTTCACAGCGACCTCTGCTCTTAATCGATGACCCAATCCCTTCACGGTTCTTACTCGTATTTTAATATCTGTATATCGCTGTGTTCTGCTGCTCCCTGCTGGCGACACTAGAGCATTACAACACCACGCAGCTCTAATAA
>JANIIK010002305.1:2500-52858 GCA_027704905.1 Muraenolepis orangiensis | reverse complement strand
CAACTACAGAATTAAATTAAAACAAACCAACAGGACCAAGGATGTGTCAGGGAAGGGTAGAGGTATAGGACCTGAAAGCAGAGTGATAGAAGCCAGGTAGAACAGGTATTTAAGAGACAGGGCAAATCCAAAAAGGTGGTCAAGGCAAGCAGAGGTCGTCAACAGGATGTCGAGGGTTGAGGCAGAGGTACAAAAAAGGTACAAAACAGGCTAAAACAAGGTCGTTCTCCAGGTGAGGGTCAAAGCACGGAGGATCAATAGACAGAACACAATGAACTTAACTTGATACCAACGTGATGCTTTCGAAGAAATCCGGGTGATAATCCAGCATTGAGTAACACAACAGACATGGCTTGAGTACAGCTTGGTCAATGAGGAGCGATTGACAACAGGTGAGTTCAGTGTGAAACGGCTGACAGGGAAAAAACGGAGTGACATTTCGGAACGGAGTCCGGTGACATCGCGGATCCAGGAAGCCCGCGGAGATCCAGGACTAGGAGCGGAAAGAGCTGGGTTGGACCGTGACAAGAACTTCCTCAAACATGACTAGAAATGAGCCATCTGCATTTTGTTCAGGCCAGGGCCCTTGCGCCCTGTATTAACAAGCTGCCACTGATATAAACACATCAATCTGAATCAATGTAGGTTTAAAGCCAAGTCAATTTACACATACAAGGAATTTGCATCCATTTAATTCCGTATAATGTTTTTGAAAAGTATACTATGTTTACACGAGTTATTGAACGTATATTTACAGAATACAATTCATATGATTGGGTTGAGTACACGGTGGTGTTTGCCTCATGTTGAACGTTTTTTAAACACATTTCTATTGAAGTCTACTTCAACCCACACATGATACTATTGAAGGCATCAGAAGGTGGTAGAATCCACATGGAACGTGTCATGTTCTAGCCAATCTAAAGCAGCCCAATGGGTTGTTGTGATGGGCAGAGGTCCACCCAAGAAGAGCTTTGAAAAGTCCTTGGAGCCCAAAGGAAGTGAAGGCTTCTGAATGCAGGAGCATCTCAATGAAGTCCTGTTGGATTGGACTTCTCTTTCTGCACTAAATGGGACTTGATTTACAACTTGTTATTCTATTGAATTCTATATGTGAATATATATATATATATATGCATTTGTATGTGTAGGTTCATGTGAATATATGTACGTATTGGTATCAATACATACATACATAAAAAAAAAAGGGTTAGTAAAAAAGCGATATAAAGACCTATCTTTTTATATAGATATAGATAAATATAAATAAATATATATTTATATAGATAAATATAGATAAATAGATACAGTGTGTATATATATATAGATATATATATCTATATATATATAGATATATATATACATAGAGATAAACACATACAGTGTGTATATATATAGATATATATATAGAGATATATATAGAGATAAATAGATACAGTGTATATATATATATATATATATATATACACTGTATCTATTTATCTCTCTATATATAGAGAGATATATAGAGATAAATAGATACAGTGTGTGTGTGTATATATAGATATATATAGAGAGATATATATAGAGATAAATAAATACAGTGTATATATATATATATATATATATATATATATAGCAGGGTTTCCGCTAGGATTTTGTCTTGCCGGTCAAGTGTCCGGACAGATTTTAAACTTACCGGTCATGTTTCAAAAACTGTCTATATTACAAACGCAACTATAATGTACACCTAGATTGACGAAAGAATGACAAAGACCTCAAATAAATTTGACTATTTAATGAACAACAAAACAAACAAGAACGATTGAGCAAAACCTCGTTAGCCTAGGCTATTTCAAAACATCTGTAACATCTGTAGTCCGTTTTAACATAGGCTACATTGCATCACATTGACCCTGTAGGCTACCAGGCAACTTTTTGCTTTCTCCTTCATTTCATTGCAGCAATGTCCTCTGAGCCGAGCTGAAATCAAAGGTGTCTAATGTGTCTTTGTAGCTTGCAATACGCATAAGATCACTCTCTCCTCCTCCAGACGACTCCGCACTGATGTTTTCAAACCATTCTGCAGGGAGAAGCCCCTCTCTGCTGGTCGCTTGACACGGGCAGAACACAGGCCCTTTGAGCCAGTGAGGCCCAGTCGGGTACAGCTCGCTGAAGTGCTCATTTCTCAGAAATTAGCACTTGGTAAGCTGTCGCAAACATTAAAGCCCCATAGCCGTGGAGCGCTAACATTAAAGCCCCATAGCCCAGGGTGGTTGCAGTCCTTTATGATGGACATGCCGTTCTTCCGACGTCTGGTCCTACAGATCTCCTCAATGCATGGAAGTGCACACCTGATGATGTTCTCTGCCATCCTCACGACCCTCTGGATGTCATTCTTGTCCCGTGCCGTGGTGTGGCCGTACCACACGGCGACACCACCAGTCAGGACGCTCTCTACGGGGCCACGGTAGAAGTTCATATCAAATGTGCTTTTGTATCATTTTTGTGAACATTTCTTTGGGGAAAATATTCATTAACTTTATTCTTCTGCAATGTAGTGTCACCAAAATCACCTCACACATCAAGTGTCTCATGTTGGTCATACTACAATGCATCTTTAGGAAAAATGTGATTTTGCATAATTTGGGGGAATATAATTAGTGAAAAATATTCAATAACTTTATTCTTATGCAATGTCGTGTCACCAACATCAGCTCACACATCAATTGTCTCATGTAGCATTTCTCAAAAGGCATTATTATTATGAATCTTTTGCACTCTCAATTGTATACATGTAAGTGAAAAGGCCATGCGAAGTTTTAATTTGTGTTGAATGAATGTTTGAATCGTGGAACTGCATTGTCAAATCAAATGTATCAAATATGAATGCGTGTAAAGAATGCTGATATGAAATATTGTGGAGCATTGGCGACCCCCCGTGGAGCATTGGCGACCCCCCGTGGAGCATTGGTGACCCCCCGTGGAGCATTGGCGACCCCCCCGCGGAGCATTGGCAACATGAAACAATTGATGTGTTTGGTGATTTTGGTGACGCTACATTGCATAATAAAGTTATTGAATATTTTTCCCAAAATATGTCACCGAAATTGTGGAAAAGCACATTTTCCTAAAAATCAAGTTATTGAATATTTTTCGCTAAATATATTCATGAAAATGATGCAAAAGAACATTTTCCCTAAATAAGGATTGTAGTATTACCAACGTGAGACAATTGATGTGCGAGGTGATTTAAGTGACACTACATTGCATAGCAATAAAGTTATTGAATATTTACCCAAAGAAATGTTCATAACAATTATACAAAAACATATTGCATAAGAATAACCGTATTGAATATTTTCCCCGAAAAAATTCCCAACATTTTGGAAAAAGCACATTTAGCCTAAATAAGTTATGTTATATGACGAACATGAGACAATT
Organism: Muraenolepis orangiensis; assembly: GCA_027704905.1. Classification (NCBI taxonomy): domain Eukaryota; kingdom Metazoa; phylum Chordata; class Actinopteri; order Gadiformes; family Muraenolepididae; genus Muraenolepis; species Muraenolepis orangiensis. The sequence continues at coordinate 49,435 of JANIIK010002305.1, read as the reverse complement.
GTTGTGTGAGGTGATCTTAGTGACACTACATTGCATATTAATAAAGTTATTGAATACTCTTCACTAAATATGTGAGCAAAATGTCAGCAAAAGCTGAATTCATCGTAAATAGGCTAAATCAGATCATATTTTCATGGATAAAGACACAAAGACATTTAAAGGCAAAAAAAGTATTTTTACTGCAGACAATTGAGAGAGCAAACATTAATAATACACAAAAAATACACTTAGTGGCAAGTGCAGGCTGTCTTTTTACTGACCCCCACTGGGGGTCACCAATGCTCCACGGGGGGTCGCCAATGCTCCACTGGGGGTCACCAATGCTCCACTGGGGGTCGCCAATGCTCCACGGGGGGTCACCAATGCTCCACTGGGGGTCACCAATGCTCCACTGGGGGTCGCCAATGCTCCACTGGGGGTCACCAATGCTCCACTGGGGGTCACCAAGCTAAGTCAATTTGATTTGTATAGCTCTTAATCACAGGTACGGTCTCACAGGGCTCCACAGGCCACATTGCATAAGAATAAAGTTAATGAATATTTACCCCAATAAATGTTCACAAAAATGTTACAAAAGCACATTTTATATGAACTTCTAGCGTGGCCCCGTAGAGAGCCTCCTGACGGGTGGCGTCACCATGTGGTACGGAGACACCACGGCACGGGACAAGAAAGCCATCCAGAGGGTCGTGAGGATGGCAGAGAACATCATCGGGTGTGCACTTCCATGCATTGAGGAGATCTGTAGGACCAGACGTCGGAAGAACGGCATGTCCATCATAAAGGACCGCAACCACCCTGGGCTCCATCTCTTCTCCCCCCTACCGTCCGGTCGCCGGTTCCGCAGCATCCGTACAACAACTACCAGGTTCAAGGATAGTTTTATCCACAGTCAGTTACCTACTGAACTGCTAGGAGTGCTGCCACTTTCACTTTCATAACATGTCATTTACATTACACTTACATACTTTGCTGGACTTTCTGGACTCATCACAGTTACTGCACTGCACTGTATTCATGATGCTGCTGCACTACTGGCACTTTAAAATGCTTTGAAATAATTTTGTAAAAAAAAACCCAAAAATTCAGTCATTTCATCTGTCTATACATTTAGATTTCATTTAGATTTCATTTAGTTATATTTTGTTTCTACTAGTTTAGTTTAGTTTAGTTTGTTGTTATTTCGTTTTTAGGTATTAGTATTGTCAACTGTTGCACCTTCATTTCCCTCGGGATAAATAAAGTCTCTTGAATCTTGAATCTTGAATCTAAGTCACTTTGCTGCTCTTTTTGGTTTATTTGATGGTACATATTACATGTACAATATATTATTGTACATGTATTGACATTGGGTGTTGACATTTATACTGTGGGAGGGAATGGGGAATAAGCATTCCTATGTACTTGTTACAAATGGCCAATTACAAATCCTGTATGGTATTGTTCCTAAATATGTGTTGTAGTCTGACCATCATGAAACAATGGATGTGTGAGGGGATTTTGATGACACTATATTGCACAAGAATAGTCATATTGAATATTTTCCCCCCAAAAAAGATTCCCAAATTTTGGAAAAACACATTTTTTCCCAAATAAGTGTTAATAAGTGTTAATAAGTGTGTATGATGACTAACATGAGACAATTGATGTGTACGGTGCTTTTTGTGACGCTACATTGCACAATAAAGTTATTGAATATTTTTCTGAAAATATGTCACCAAAATTATGGAAAAGCACATTTTCCTAAGAAATCATTTTCGTTTGACCAAAGTGAGACAATTGATAATTCAAGTGATTTTGGTGACACTACATTGCATAAAAATCAAGTTATTGAATGTTTTTCGCTAAATATATTCATCAAAATGATGCAAAAGAACATTTTCCCTAAATAAGGATTGTAGTATTACCAACGTGAGACAATTGATGTGCCAGATGATTTAAGTGACACTACATTGCATAGCAATAAAGTTATTGAATATTTACCCAAAGAAATGTTCATAACAATTATACAAAAGCATATTTTCCTAAATAAGTTATGAAGTATGACCATCATTATGTAATTGATGGGTGAGGTGATTTTGGTCATTGCATGAGAATAACCGTATTGAATATTTTCCTGGAAAAAATTCCCAACATTTTGGAAAAAGCACATTTAGCCTAAATAAGTTATGTTATATGACCAACATGAGACAATTGTTGTGTGAGGTGATTTTAGTGACACTACATTGCATATTAATAAAGTTATTGAATACTCTTCACTAAATATGTGAGCAAAATGTCAGCAAAAGCTGAATTCATCATAAATAGGCTAAATCAGATTATATTTTCATGGATAAAGACACAAAGACATTTAAAGGCAAATAAAAGTATTTTTACTGTAGACAATTGAGAGAGCAAACATTAATAATACACAAAAAATACACTTAGTGGCAAGTGCAGGCTGTCTTTTTACTGACCCCCACTGGGGTACGCCAATGCTCCACGGGGGGTCACCAATGCTCCACGGGGGGTCACCAATGCTCCACTGGGGGTCACCAATGCTCCACGGGGGGTCGCCAATGCTCCACTGGGGGTCACCAATGCTCCACGGGGGGTCACCAATGCTCCACGGGGGGTCGCCAATGCTCCACTGGGGGTCACCAATGCTCCACGGGGGGTCGCCAATGCTCCACGGGGGGTCACCAATGCTCCACGGGGGGTCACCAATGCTCCACGGGGGGTCACCAATGCTCCACGGGGGGTCACCAATGCTCCACGGGGGGTCGCCAAGCTAAGTCAATTTGATTTGTATAGCTCTTAATCACAGTTACAGTCTCACAGGGCTCCACAGGCCACACATTTACCACAATATGTCATATCAGCATTCTTTAGACGCATTCATATTTGATACATTTTATTTGACAATGCAGTTCCACTATTCATACATTCATTCAACACAAATTAAAATGTCGCATGGCCTTTTCACTTACATGTATACAATTGAGAGTGCAAAAGATTCATAATAGTAATGCCTTTTGAGAAATGCTACATGAGACAATTGATGTGTGAGCTGATGTTGGTGACACTACATTGCATAAGAATAAAGTTATTGAATATTTTTCACTAATTATATTCCCCAAAATAATGCAAAATCACATTTTTCCTAAAGAAGCATTGTAGTATGACCAACATGAGACACTTGATGTGTGAGCTGATTTTGGTGACACTACATTGCATAAGAATAAAGTTAATAACTATTTACCCCAATAAATGTTCACAAAAATGTTACAAAAGCACATTTTATATGAACTTCTAGCGTGGCCCCGTAGAGAGCCTCCTGACAGGTGGCGTCACCATGTGGTACTGAGACACCACGGCACGGGACAAGAAAGCCATCCAGAGGGTCGTGAGGATGGCAGAGAACATCATCGGGTGTGCACTTCCATGCATTGAGGAGATCTGTAGGACCAGACGTCGGAAGAACGGCATGTCCATCATAAAGGACTGCAACCACCCTGGGCTCCATCTCTTCTCCCCCCTACCGTCCGGTCGCCGGTTGCGCAGCATCCGTACAAAGACTACCAGGTTCAAGGATAGTTTTATCCACAGGCAGTGACCTACTGAACTGCTAGGAGTGCTGCCACTTTCACTTTCATAACATGTCATTTACATTACACTTACATACTTTGCTGGACTTTCTGGACTCATCACAGTTACTACACTGCACTGTATTCATGATGCTGTTGCACTACTGGCAGTTTAAAATGCTTTGAAATATTTTTGTAAAAAAAAAACCCAAAAAACATGTCATTTCATCTGTCTATACATTTAGATATCATTTAGATTTCATTTAGTTATATTTTGTTTCTACTAGTTTAGTTTAGTTTAGTTTGTTGTTATTTCGTTTTTAGGTATTAGTATTTTCAACTGTTGCACCTTCATTTCCCTCGGGATAAATAAAGTCTCTTGAATCTTGAATCTTGAATCTAAGTCACTTTGCTGCTCTTTTTGGTTTATTTGATTGTACATATTACATGTACAATATATTTTCTTTTTTCTTAGGGTGTTGACATTGATACTGTGGGGAATGGGGAATAAGCATTCCTATGTACTTGTTACAAATGGCCAATTACAAATCCTGTATGGTATTGTTCCTAAATATGTGTTGTAGTCTGACCATCATGAGACAATTGATGTGTGAGGGGATTTTGGTGACACTATATTGCACAAGAATAGTCATATTGAATATTTTCCCCCAAAAAAATTTCCCAAATTTTGGAAAAAACACATTCTTTCCCAAATAAGTGTTAATAAGTGTTAATAAGTGTTAATAAGTGTGTATGATGACCAACATGAGACAATTGATGTGTGAGGTGCTTTTTGTGACACTACATTGTCGAGAGGTTTTTAAATATTTTTCACTAAATGTATTCACTAAAATGATTCAAAATCACACTTTTCCTAAATAAGTGTTGTCACTGTATGTGTGCAGTGGTTTTGGTGACACTGCATTGCGTATGAATAAAGTTATTGAATAGTTTTCACTACATTTTTGCAAAAGCAAAAAGCTGAATTCATCACATAGAGGCTAAATCAGATCATATTCTCATGGATAAAGACACAAAGACGTTTAAGGCAAATAAAAGCGTTTTTACTGTTGAAAATTTATAGTGCACACATTAATATTAATAACAAAAATACACTTAGTGACAAGTGCACGATGTCTTTATATATATATATATATATATATATATAGGGTCCCTTAGGAAAAGGGTGGGAACAACTTTTAGACGCTTATGTGACTGTAGGAATATTTCCTATAAGCATTCTTTAGACTCACACATTCAAATTAAACAAGACTTGACAACGCAGTTCCACTAGTCACACATTAATTCAATACTAAATAACAATGTCACATGGCCTCACCGTTTACATGTAGAACATTTACAGTGCAAACATTAATAATAATAAAAACAATAAACCAAGTGGCAAGGGCCCACTGCCTTCTTATTGGCCCCCAGTGGGGGTCCCAAGGGTACACTGCCTTCTTATTGGCCCCCAGTGGGGGTCCCAAGGGCCCACTGCCTTCTTACTGGCCCCCAGTGGGGTCCCAAGGGCCCACTGCCTTCTTATTGGCCCCCAGTGGGGTCCCAAGGGCACACTGCCTTCTTACTGGCCCCCAGTGGGGGTCCCAAGGGCCCACTGCCTTCTTATTGGCCCCTAGTGGGGGTCCCAAGGGCCCACTGCCTTCTTACTGGCCCCCAGTGGGGGTCCCAAGGGCCCACTGCCTTCTTATTGGCCCCAAGTGGGGGTCCCAAGGGCACACTGCCTTCTTATTGGCCCCCAGTGGGGGTCCCAAGGGCACACTGCCTTCTTACTGGCCCCCAGTGGGGGTCCCAAGGGCCCACTGCTTTCTTACTGGCCCCAGTGGGGGTCCCAAGGGCACACTGCCTTCTTACTGGCCCCCAGTGGGGGTCCCAAGTACACACTGCCTTCTTACTGGCCCTCAGTGGGGGTCCCAAGGGCCCACTGCCTTCTTATTGGACCCCAGTGGGGGTCCCAAGGGCACACTGCCTTCTTATTGGCCCCCAGTGGGGGTCCCAACATAATTTTTTTTATGGTTAAGTTCAATAAATCAATACTTTATTTCTTGTAATATTACAATTGTTAAAATATGTCATGATTGAATACAGTTTAGTTGTATATGTTACACCAATATGCCTCAGTGTTTGTTGTTTCAAATGCCTAGGAACTAAAGTTAGTTCATGCTCTGGTACTGCGTGTTTCGTTTGCTTTTTTTGCATAATTCAACACACACTCCGTCAGTGACTTTATTGTCATTTTTATTGTGTACAGTATTGTTACAGTACAGTGTAAGTATAGTACATATTATAGTATATTGTGTTAAATTGTAGAATAAACTCAAACTGCAGGAGGGAATGGGGAGTAAGCATTCAATTCTACTTGCATATGGATATTCAAAATATTAAATCTTGAACCTTGAATGAAGGAGTAGGTAGGGGTCAGAGGTCATTAAGGAGCAGGTAGGGGTCAGGGGTCATTGAGGAGCAGGTAGGGGTCAGGGGTCATTGAGGAGCAGGTAGGGGTTAGGGGTCATTGAGGAGCAGGTTCAGGAGAACATATCTTTATAACTGAACATGATGTGTGCGGCTAAGTTGTTCATAACACAAGGAAATCAATATTCACTTGATCAGCTCCCAACACAAGGTAATCAATAAAAATCTAGAAATCTAGTATTTCTATAAGTGTGTGTTTTATTTTTTTATTTAATTAAAAAATGTTTTTAATTTTATCCCGAGGGAAATGAGTTGTCTGCATTAGACCCATCCTAGTGTTAGGAGCAGTGGGCAGCCATTAGTACAGCGCCCGGGGAGCAGTGTAGGGAGTGCCTTGCTCAATGGCACTTAGGCAGTAACCTGGTGTTTCACCGGCGACCTTACGGCTCCCAAGCCGAGTCCTTATCCACTGAGCTACCGCGTATGTGTTTCCATGTATGTGTGTGTGTGTATGTGTTTTTATGTGTGTATTTCTATATATATATATGTGTGTGTGTGTGTATGTGTTTTTATGTGTGTATTTCTATATATATATATATATGTGTGTTTGTATTTATATATATACGGTATGTGTGTGTGTGGTAATGGATGCTTTTATATTGCACTTTTATCCAAAGCTAAATTTTTTGTGTGTGTTTATACTCTGTGTGTGTGTGTGCTCTATGTGTGTTGCTACAAGCGACACAGAGACACTGAGGAATCATCATCCCCTAACCAGAACCCAAACGCAGGGAGGAGGTCCTCCTGGGTGAATGTGGACTGGAAGGTGTGGATGAGTGTCAGTGTGTCTGAGGACCCTCCTCCATCTGGTGACACTCTGTAGAAGGACAGAGAGCCAGCAGGTCGGTCCACATACACTCCTACTCTGTTAGAGGGGGGGAGATCTATGTCTGTTTCACTACCGTTGTACTGGACAGAGTAACCATCATCATAACAATAAAGACTCCAGGACATGTTGTTGAATCCAAGCACGCTGTCATCACCCCATCCTCTCCTAGTGATTCCTCTGTATGTCACTCCTATATCAACACCTCCTCCTTCCACCTCCACCTCCCAGTAACAGCGGTCAGTCAGACCCTCTCTACACAACACCTGGTGATAGTAGTCAAATCTCTCCAGGTGATCAGGATATGACTCCTCCTCTCTAACCCTTGTCACCTTCCTGTTGTCCTCAGACAGAGAGAGTTCTCTGTGGGCTGTGTTTGGGTCCAGTGTGAGTTCACACTCATCTGATGGGAGAGAGAACCAAAGACATGATGAGTCTACACAGAAATACTCCTGATGAGGTCATCAAGATATGAGCCGTTTGGAGTCAGTTCAATTAACCCTTTAGAAATGGGTGGAGCCGTGAATAACCACTGAGGAAGAAAAAGTACTTGATTGGAAAGTACTCTCTTGATTTATAGATAGGACATCATTAAACGTTAGCAGTTGCCAACATTAACCTGGGATAACTACAATTGTGACTTTGATAGGAGAGGTGTTCTATGAATTGGTTGCCTACTTTCCTAGGACCTAAATGGTGAAAATATATATGATTATATATTATATATATAATAATAACGTATAATCGATTTATTATAATATGTTAATATTTATATATTTTATTTATTAATATAAACATTATTATATAGTGATATATATTATTATATAAAATATATTTGTATGATTAACAGCATCCTGATTATGATTGTCTAATAATAATAACACTCATAATACTCATCATTAATAAATAATATTGTTACAGTAATAATATATGTTGTATTTTACAGAAGAAGGATTCATTGTGATGGTTATGCAATATGTAAAAGATACCAACCATCATGTATCTCATCAATATATTAATATATTGATAAGATACATGATGTCCACCATCATGTTCATTCCCAGTAGGACGTCACCTCCTGCTGTGTGGATGGACTTTCAATCTGAGGAGTTAGTGTGTTGTTGTGATGACTCAAACTAAACAGACACTTACACTTCTTTAGAGTCGACCTCACGTCAGCTAGCTGCTTCATCTCCTTGAACTTCTTTACAGCTGGTTCCAGGTCAGGCAGCTTCTTCCTCTTCATGCACTTCTTTACAGCTGGTTCCAGGTCAGGCAGCTTCTTCCTCTTCATGCACTTCTTTACAGCTGGTTCCAGGTCAGGCAGCTTCTTCATCTCCATGCACTTCTTTACAGCTGGTTCCAGGTCAGGCAGCTTCTTCCTCTTCATGCACTTCTTTACAGCTGGTTCCAGGTCAGGCAGTTTCTTCTTCTTCATGCACTTCTTTACAGCTGGTTCCAGGGCAGGCAGCTTCTTCATCTCCATGTCCAGTGTCTCCTTCAGCTGATCCAGGGATCTCCTCAAGGTCCCTACGTATGACGGAGGAGGAGGGACCTCCACCCTGGTCCAGTCCCTGGTGTTTGGAGGATTCTTCATGGATCTGAAGCTCTGGAGGAAGTGGAGGTGGTCTTCAGTGTGTAAGAGCTGCTTCACCTCTGAGCTCCAATTAGTCAGATCTTTAACTTCCTGCACCAGCTCTTTGATGAGGCCTTCAGCTTGTTTCTCTATGGATTTCAGTTTCTCTTGAACTGTTTGCTTGTGATCATCCCGACACTTTTTAACGCAGCTCATCAGAGCGTCGAGGACCTGGTCACCATCGGCTATCTCTCGGTCTGCGTCTTCTTTGCTGCGCGTTACTGCATCTTTGATCTCCTGAACCTTTCCTTGTCTCTCCTGGATCATCTGCTGATCTTCAGACTCTATCTTCCCCAGCTGGGCCTTCTTCAGCTCATATTCCTCCTTCAGAGGTACAACAGAATGGGACCTGTGGTCCCCCTCTGTACATAACTGACACACACACACCTGTTCAGTCTGGCAGAAGAGCTCCAGAAGTTGATAATTGTGTTTCTTACACATCCTGTCTTCTAGACGGTCCTGAGGCTCGACCAGCTTATGTTTCTTCAGGCCTGCGACTCTCTGATGTGGCTCCAGGTGGGATTGGCAGAAGGAGCTCTGACACACTAGGCAGGACTTGACAGCCTTCAGCTGGGTCCCGGTACAGACGTCACAGGGAACTTCTCCTGGTTCAAAACAAGGCTGATCTCTGACCGGTACGGACCGTCTAATCTGATCAACCATCTCTGAAAAGAGGGTATTGACCCGTAGATCGGGTCTTGTGTGGAACAGCTCGTTACAAAAAGGACATTTGAAGTGGACCTGGTCCTCCCAGAACGTGGTGATACAGGCTCTACAGAAGTTGTGTCCACATGGTGTGGAAACTGGACTCTTGAACACATCCTGACAGACGGAACAGGAAAAGTTCTCCTCAGACCAGGAAGATTTAGCAGAGGCCATTCCTAGAACACATTGTTGAATCAAGTTAGAAAAAAACCTTTTTTTTAAACGTATTAAAGTGTGAGAGAGAGAGAGAGTACTACTACTACTAATACCACTACCACTACTACTAATACTACCACTACTACTTTTACTACCACTACTACTAATACAACAACTACTACTACTACTACTTTTACTGCCACTACTAATACTAATATTAATACTACTACTCACAGCTACTACTACTCACAGCTACTACTACTAATATTCCACTACTACTACTACTACTTTTACAACTACTACTATTACTGCTACAACTACTACTACCATCCACTACTTATACTACTACTACTACTAACACTTACACACAATATTACTACTACTTTTACTACCACTACTAATACTAATACAACTACTACTACATCTTCTAATGACTAGTAATACTACAACTACTTATAATACTACTACCACTACTAACACTACTAATATTAATACTACTACAACTCACAGCTACTACTACTACTATTCCACTACTACTACTACTTTTACAACTACTACTATTCGACTACTACTACTACTACCTTCCACTACTTATACTACTACTAACACTACTTATATTAATACTACTACTCCTACTCACAGCTACTACTACTACGACTACTATTCCACTACTACTACTACTACTATTCCACTACTACTACTACTAACACTACTGATACTACTACGACTACAACTACTACTATTCCACTTCTACTACTACTACTACTTTTACAACTACTACTATTCCACTACTACTACTACTATTACCATCCACTACATATACTACTACTACTACTACTACCATCCATTACTTATACTACTACTACTACTACTAACACTACTAATATTAATACTACTACTCCTACTCACAGCTACTACTACTACGACTACTATTCCACTACTACTACTCCTCCACTACTATGTAACTAACACTACTGATACTACTACTACTACTACTACGACTACTACTACAAATACTTATTCTACTAATACTAATTACTCTTTAAAATACAACTAATACTATTACTTATAATACTACTACTACTACAACTCATACTACAGCTACTACTACTTATTCAAGATTAAAGATAACTATTTATCCCGAGGGAAATTAAGGAAACAATTAAGGAATTATAATACTATGCTACTACTCCTACTCACAGCTGCTACTACTACGACTACTATTCCACTACTACTACTACTACTATTCCACTACTACTACTACTACTAACACTACTGATACTACTACGACTACAACTACTACTATTCCACTTCTACTACTACTACTACTTTTACAACTACTACTAATCCACTACTACTACTACTATTACCATCCACTACATATACTACTACTACTACTACTACTTCCATCCATTACTTATACTACTACTACTACTACTACTACTACTACTACTACTACTAATTTTACAACTACTACTATTACTACTACTACTCCTCTACTACAACTACTACAACTACCATCCACTACTTATACTACTACTACTACTAACACTACTAATATTAATACTACTACTCCTACTCACAGCTACTACTACTACTATTACTACTACTATTCCACTACTACTACTACTACTCCACTACTACTACTACTATTACAACTACTACTACCACTACTGCTATTACTACTACGACGACGACTATTACTACTACTACTACTAACACTACTACTACTACTAACAACTATTACTACTACTACAACTACTATTACTCGAAATCTACTACTACCACTAAAAAAACGATCTTTTAAAAACGTATTAAGGTGTTTAGACAACAGTTTAAACAGGTTCTAATGTCCCTATATGTGTATATATCTCTATCTATAAGAGTGATGGAGTAGCGTAGGGCTTAATACTTAATACTTTACTACTACTACTAATACTACTACAACTACCACTCCTACTACTACTAACGACTACTACTACTACAACTAATAATACTACTACTACTACTACTTATAATACTACTACTACTACTATTACTACTACTACCATCCACTACTTATACTACTACTACTAACACTACTAATATTAATACTACTACTCCTACTCACAGCTACTATTACTACGACTACTATTCCACTACAACTACTACTACTACTACTACTACTACCGCTACTGATACTACTAACAACTATTACTACTACTACAACTACTACTCAAATTCTACTACTACCACTACTAAAGAAAAACGATCTTTAAAAACGTATTAAGGTGTTTAGACAACAGTTAAAACAGGTTAAAATGTCCCTATATGTGTATATATCCCCATCTATATTCTACTACTACCACTACTATTAAAAAAAACGATCTTTTAAAAACGTATTAAAGTGTTTAGACAACAGTTTAAAGTGGTTCTAATGTCCCTATATGTGTATATATCTCTATCTATATGAGTGATGGAGTAGCGTAGGGCTTGATATAAACATATAATACACATCTAATACTACATGAACTTAACAATGGCCCACCATCAAAGTGTGTCCGTTGGAACAGGCTCCCTGGTGCAGAACTAACTCTTTGAAGCCCTTGGTCAACACTCACTACTCACCTTAGAACGCTGTCCACCGCTTAGTTGGACAAAGGCTGGTGTCCTTTCAACTGTTCTCTCCTCGTCGCGTCTCAAAGAGGAACTGTTATCTCCGCGTTGCGTCTTGCCTTTTATGCTCCACTAAGCTTTGTGACGTCATGGGGGGCGGGGCCACGCGGTGACGTCACTTCAGGGCAAACGTAGCTGTGTATTATATGTTTATATCAAGCCCTACGCTACTCCATCACTCATATAGATAGAGATATATACACATATAGGGACATTAGAACCACTTTAAACTGTTGTCTAAACACTTTAATACGTTTTTAAAAGATCGTTTTTTTTGTAGTAGTTGTAGTAGTAGAATATGGATTGGGATATATACACATATAGGAACATTACAACCACTTTAAACTGTTGTCTAAACACTTTAATACGTTTTTAAAAGATCGTTTTTTTTGTAGTAGTTGTAGTAGTAGAATATGGATTGGGATATATACACATATAGGAACATTACAACCACTTTAAACTGTTGTCTAAACACTTTAATATGTTTTTAAAATATCGTTTTTTTAGTAGTAGTAGTTAGTAGTATTATAAGTAGTAATTAGGAGTAGAATAAGTATTTGTAGTAGTAGTAGTTGTAGTAGTAGTAGTAGTGTTAGTAGTAGTAGTAGTAGTAGTTGTAATAGTAGTAGTAGTAGTAGTGGAATAGTAGTAGTAGTAGTAGCTATGAGTAGGAGTAGTAGTATTAATATTAGTAGTAGTAGTAGTATAAGTAGTGGATGGTAGTAGTAGTAGTAGTAGTATAAGTAGTATAAGTAGTGGATGGTAGTAGTAATAGTAGTAGTAGTATTATAAGTAGTAGTAGTTTTAGTAGTAGTAGTCATTATAATATGTAGTGTTAGTAGTAGTAGTAGTAGTATAAGTCGCAAGTAGTAGTAGTAGTTGTAGTGGCAGTAGTAGTAGTTTAAGTAGTAGTAGTAATAGTTGTAGTGAGTAGTATTAGTTGTAGTATCAGTCGTAGTAGTATAAGTATTATAAGTAGTAGTAGTTGTAGTAGTAGTCATTAGAAGATGTAGTAGTAGTAGTTGTATTAGTATTAGTAGTGGTAGTAAAAGTAGTAGTAATCATAGTAATAGTTGTTATATTAGTAGTGGTAGTAGTAGTTGTTGTAGTAGTAGTAGTAGTAGTCATTAGTATATGTAGTAGTAGTAGTAGTAGTTGTTTTATTAGTAGTGGTAGTGGAGTAGTAGTATTAGTAGTAGTAGTAGTAGAAGTAGTGGATGGTAAGAGTGGTAGTAGTAGTAATAGTAGTATGAATTGTAGTAGTAGTATTATAAGTAATAGTGAAGCTCAGCAGAGCAGACGCAGACCGAGAGCTAGCCGACGGTGAGCAGGTCCTCGCCGCTCTGATGCGCTGCATTGAAAAGTGTCGGGACGATCTCAACCAAACGGTTCAAGAGAAACTGAAATCCATAGAGAGACAAGCTGAAGACCTCATCAAAGAGCTGGAGCAGGAAGTTAAAGATCTGACCAATAGGAGCTCAGAGGTGAAGCAGCTCTCACAAACTGAAGACCACCTCCACTTCCTCCAGAGCTTCAGATCCCTGAAGAATCCTCCAAACACCAGGGACTGGACCAGGGTGGAAGTCCCTCCTCCTCCGTCATACGCAGGGACCTTGAGGAGATCCCTGGATCAGCTGAAGGAGACACTGGACATGGAGATGGAGAAGCTGCCTGACCTGGAACCAGCTGTAAAGAAGTGCATGAAGAGGAAGAAGCTGCCTGTCCTGAGGTCCACTCTAAAGAAGTGTAAGTGTCATTATTAATATATTATATTATATATTATATTATATATATTATATATATTATATATATTATATATATTTTATATATTATAATACATTAATATATTGATATATTGATAACATACTTGATGGTGGACATTATGTAGCTTATCAATGTATTAATATATCCCTTTATTTAATAATAATTTAATTAAATATAATTTAATAATATATATTTATATTTAATAATATATATATTAATATATCATCTAGATATATTAATATAGAATACTACATCTATTCATGATACTTGTATGTGTATTTTATATGTAGTATTTCTGTGTAGACTCATCATGTCTTTGGTTCTCTCTCCCATCAGATGAGTGTGAACTCACACTGGACCCAAACACAGCCCACAGAGGACTCTCTCTGTCTGAGGACAACAGGAAGGTGACGAGGTTTAGAGAGGAGAAGTCGTATCCTGATCACCTGGAGAGATTTGACTACTGTCTCCAGGTGTTGTGTAGAGAGGGTCTGACTGACCGCTGTTACTGGGAGGTGGAGATGGAGAGGAAAGGAGGATATGTTAGTATAGGAGTGACATACAGAGGAATCACTAGGAGAGGATGGGGTGATGACAGCTGGCTTGGATTCAACAACAAGTCCTGGAGTCTTCGTTGTTATAATGATTGTTACTATGTCTATTACAACGGTAGTAGAACAGCCATAGATCTCCTCCCCTCTAACAGAGTAGGAGTGTATGTGGACCGACCTGCTGGCTCTCTCTCCTTCTACAGAGTGTCCCCAGATGGAGGAGGGTCCTCAGACACACTGACACTCATCCACACCTTCCAGTCCACATTCACCCAGGAGGACCTCCTCCCTGGGTTTGAGTTATTGGGTGATGGTTCCTCAGTGTCTCTGTGTCGCTTGTAGCAACACACATTGACACGCACACACAAACAAACAAACAAACAAACAAACAAACAAACGCACACATATACAGTATTCAGACACACACACACAAAAGAACAAAAAAGCATATATAAAATATAAAAGCATCCATTACCACACACACACATATATATATATATAAATACACACACATATATAGAAATACACCCACACACACACATATATATAAATACACCCACACACATATATATAGAAATACACACATTTGTTTTGTTGTTCATAATATATTATTCTGTGTATCTTAACATTCTAAAAAGGGCTCTGATATGAGTTTCTAACACGGATCCTGACTGGTATTCTGTTCATCAATACAAGGCCATCTATGGGGGAGAAAGCTGCTGAGAAAGTGATCATTATGATTATACCTGCTCCTCAATGACCCTTAACCCCTACCTGCTCCTCAATGACTTCTGACCCCTACCTGCTCCTCAATGACCCCTAACCCCTACCTGCTCCTCAATGACCCCTAACCCCTACCTGCTCCTTAATGACTTCTGACCCCCACCTGTCCCCTAATTACCTCTGAACATTACCTGCTCCTTAATGACCCCTAACCCTACCTGCTCCTTAATGAACCCTAACCCCTACCTGCTCCTTAATGAC
Organism: Muraenolepis orangiensis; assembly: GCA_027704905.1. Lineage (NCBI taxonomy): Eukaryota > Metazoa > Chordata > Actinopteri > Gadiformes > Muraenolepididae > Muraenolepis > Muraenolepis orangiensis. The sequence goes on along the minus strand of JANIIK010002305.1, from coordinate 34,102 downwards.
CCCTAACCCCTACCTGCTCCTTAATGAACCCTAACCCCTACCTGCTCCTTAATGACCTCTGACTCCTACCTGCTCCTTCATTCAATATTCAAGATTTTATTTGCCATATGCAACGAGTAGAATTGAATGCTTACTCCCCATTCCCTCCTGCAGTTTGAATTTATACTACAATTTAACACAATATACTATACTATGTACTATACTTACACTGTACTGTAACAATACTGTACACAATTAAAATTACAATAAAAATAACAATACAATGACTGATGGAGTGTGTGTTGAATTCCATCATGAATTCAGTGCAGAACAGTGCAGTAACTGTAATGAGTCCAGCAAAGTATGACAGTGTAATGTTAATGACAATGTTATGATAGTGGCAGCACTCCTAGCAGTTCAGTAGGTCACTGCCTGTGGATAAAACTATCCTTGAACCTGGTAGTCGTTGTACGGATGCTGCAGAACCGACGACCGGACGGTAGGGGGGAGAAGAGATGGAGCCCAGGTTGGTTGGGAACCTCGCAGGCATAACAGGTATAACTGTAAACACATTCAACCGCCCTCTTTAAGATGAATGCAGTGACAAACTGAATATGCTCTGTGGGGTTAAGTTAACGTTACATTTGGTTATGGATGAGAGAAGTGGGAAAAGCTGTGACTCCTGTAAACGCTTAACGTTAGTAGTGTCCAACTCAACAGCGTACTGACCAGCAGTAGTGTCCTTTATCCTGACTCTGGTGAAGACTAATCTAAAGTCAATGATTAGAACGACTTATTGTTAGAAAAGTAAAAACTAAATAACGGTACAACTGCATCTGATCGTACGTCTGTTACATTTTAAATTGTTTGTATTTTTCAGAAATACGATATTGACAAGAAGACAGCTAGAGGTGGTAAACGCCTAATAAGATGGCTCCAGGCGGATCAATAGACAGAACACAATGAACTTAACTCGATACGAACGTGAGGCTTTCAGAAAAATCCGGGTGATAATCCAGCATTGAGTAACACAACAGACATGGCTTGAATACATCTTGGTCATTGAGGAGCGATTGACAACAGGTGAGTTCAGTGTGAAACGGCTGACAGGGAAAACACGGAGTGGCTTTTCGGAACGGAGTCCGGTGACATCGCGGATCCAGGAAGCCCGCGGAGATCCAGGACTAGGAGCGGGAAGAGCTGGGTTGGACCGTGACAAGAATGTACCTATTCTACTGAGTACATGTACTGACAAAATACCTAGTATACCAAGTACAAGTACTGACAATGTACATATTCTACTGATTACAAGTACTGACAATGTACCTATTATACAGCATGTACTCAGTACTTCCTGTACTGACTAAAGACTACAGTAACTTAGTCTTCTTCCTGCTGTAATAAAGTGATATATGATGATATATTAGTGATATATATTGATGATACATCACAGATCAGAGTTGACTACAGTATGTTAGTCTTCTTCCTGCTGTAATAAAGTGATATATGATGATATATTAGTGATATATATTGATGATACATCACAGATCAGAGTTGACTACAGTATGTTAGTCTTCTTCCTGCTGTAATAAAGTGATATATGATGATATATTAGTGATATATATTGATGATACATCACAGATCAGAGTCGACTACAGTATGTTAGTCTTCTTCCTGCTGTAATAAAGTGATATATGATGATATATTAGTGATATATATTGATGATACATCACAGATCAGAGTTGACTACAGTATCTTAGTCTTCTTCCTGCTGTAATAAAGTGATATATGATGATATATTAGTGATATATATTGATGATACATCACAGATCAGAGTTGAGTACAGTATGTTAGTCTTCTTCCTGCTGTAATAAAGTGATATATGATGATATATTAGTGATATATATTGATGATCCATCACAGATCAGAGTTGACTACAGTATCTTAGTCTTCTTCCTGCTGTAATAAAGTGATATATGATGATATATTAGTGATATATATTGATGATACATCACAGATCAGAGTTGACTACAGTATCTTAGTCTTCTTCCTGCTGTAATAAAGTGATATATGATGATATATTAGTGATATATATTGATGATACATCACAGATCAGAGTTGACTACAGTATCTTAGTCTTCTTCCTGCTGTAATAAAGTGATATATGATGATATATTAGTGATATATATTGATGATACATCACAGATCAGAGTTGACTAACTAACCTCTTCTAGGCTGTTGTTCCATGACTTCACTCAGTCATGAACTATAATAACCTTATTAACATATGAACCATAGACAGAGAGCTCTGATGACTAGAAGCTCAGGCACACACAGTCTCTGATGATACTTTGATTCATTTAGAATAAAAGTGTACAAACATTGTAACTTGATGTCATTTATTATTCAGAAGCATAAACTTTAATCAATATAGACTATTGATTACTGATTACTTCTCTGAATGGTTCACAGTCTTGTTGGGTTCTTCTTGTGTTGTTTCCTGGTTCGTTTTTCAGGTTACACACACACACACACACACACACACACACACACACACACACACACACACACACACACACACACACACACACACACACACACACACACACACACACCACACACACACACACACACACACACACACACACACACACACACACACACACACACACACACACACACACACACACACACACACACACACACACACACACACACACACACACACACACACACACACACACACACACACACACACACACACACACACACACACACACACACACACACACACACACACACACACACACACCACGGTGTGATCATTCTAGAGTCTAATCAGCGCATACCCATCAACAGTCTCAATGTGCCCAAATCTTGGCGTGATTTATTTGGAGTAAAACCCAAGCCTCCACACCACTGTATGAACCTGTCTACATGTTGGACACGCCGGGGATTGAACCCGCGGCCTCATCCATGAGAAGCATGCGCTCTACCACTCAGCTACATCCCCTTTCACCGTAGATGGCTTCTTATCTTTAGAAGCACAACTTATCAAACTGTATCAAATTGGAGATATTGTTGCATTTTGTGATCTTCTTGGGATATGACGATGAATCCAGTGAACTGATCACATCTTGGAGATGAGCATAAGTCAACAGTCTTAGGTTCAAAGGAATCCTGAATCACATGGGCTATCATGACAAATGAAGAACAACCATTGACCAATACCATACCATCCACTTTCCCTTAGGGTAATTGTTCTCATTGGCTCAGTGTCGCTGCATTTAACACATGTCCTTCTATATTTGACATACAGAGTCAATTGACATGTGACCCAGTCACCCACACACTGATAGTGTTCATATCTACATCCATTCAAGTGGCGATTGTAGAAAGCAGCACAATAGCCTGGGTAGCAACCCAGTGATAAGTCATCAGTCACCTCACCTGAGCTGATGGGTTGGGTCTGTGGTGGAAATCTACCTGAATAAGAAGGCTAATGATCAATCAATAAGAACTGTCACACATCAACTCAATTAGGTTTGAAGATTTATCCAGCAAGCAGAACACAATGAACAAATACAAGTAGACAAGTAGACAAGTGGCCGAACAGACATATAGACAGACATTTAGACAAACAGACAGACAACAGACAGACAAAGCTTTGTCGGGAGCCCCGAATCCTATGAGGTGAGGATAGGAAAGTCCACCGTAATGCTGGCAACACTCAGTATTTATCCCTCCTTAGGACTGCCCCTAAGACACTGTCTTTCACTCCAATGATGCAAGTCTTGACCACCTGGCTCCACCACCCCCATCTCCACCTGGCTCCACCACCCCCATCTCCACCTGGCTCCACCATCCCCATCTCCACCTGGCTCCACCACCCCCATCTCCACCTGGCTCCACCACCCCCATCTCCACCTGGCTCCACCACCCCCATCTCCACCTGGCTCCACCACCCCCATCTCCACCTGGCTCCACCACCCCCATCTCCACCTGGCTCCACCACCCCCATCTCCACCTGGCTCCACCACCCCCATCTCCAGCACGGGAACAGAGGAACTCTCGTGCAGGCAGAGGAACTTACTATAAATTGACTGATGGAGTGTGTGTTGAATTGTGCAGAAAAGCATTTAAAAAGCATTTTAAAGTGCCAGTAGTGCAGCAGCGTCATGAATTCAGTGCAGAACAGTGCAGTAACTGTAATGAGTCCAGCAAAGTATGATGTTAATGACAATGTTATGATAGTGGCAGCACTCCTAGCAGTTCAGTAGGTCACTGACTGTGGATAAAAACTATCCTTGAACCTGGTAGTCGTTGTACGGATGCTGCGGAACCGACGACCGGACGGTAGGGGGGAGAAGAGATGGAGCCAAGGGTGGTTGGGAACCTCGCAGGCATAACAGGTATAACAGGCAACTGTAAACACATTCAACCGCCCTCTTTAAGATGAATGCAGTGACAAACTGAATATGCTCTCTGGGGTTAAGTTAACGTTACATTTGGTTATGGACCAGAGAAGTGGGAAAAACTGTGACTCCTGTAAACGCTTAACGTTAGTAGTGTCCAACTCAACAGCATACTGACCAGCAGTAGTGTCCTTTATCCTAACTCTGGTAAAGACTAATCTAAAGTCATTGATTAGAACGACTTATTGTTAGAAAAGTAAACACTAAATAACGGTACAACTGCATCTGATCGTACGTCTGTTACATTTTAAATTGTTTGTATTTTTCAGTAATACGATATTGACAAGAAGACAGCTAGAGGTGGTAAACGCCTAATAAGATGGCTCCAGATGGATCAATAGACAGAACACAATGAACTTAACTCGATACAAACGTGATTTTTTTTGGAAAAATCCGGGTGATAATCCAGCATTGAGTAACACAACAGACATGGCTTGAATACAGCTTGGTCAATGAGGAGCGATTGACAACAGATGAGTTCAGTGTGAAACGGCTGACAGGGAAAACACGGAGTGGCATTTAGGAACGGAGTCCGGTGACATCGCGGATCCAGGAAGCCCGCGGAGATCCAGGACTAGGAGCGGAAAGAGCTGGGTTGGACCGTGACAATAATGTACCTATTCTACTGAGTACATGTACTGACAATATACCTATTATACTGAGTAAAGGTACTGAGAATGTACCTATTATACATCATGTACTGATTACTTCCTGTACTGACTACAGACTACAGTATCTTAGTCTTCTTCCTGCTGTAATAAAGTGATATATGATGATATATTAGTGATATATATTGATGATACATCACAGATCAGAGTTGACTACAGTTTCTTAGTCTTCTTCCTGCTGTAATAAAGTGATATATGATGATATATTAGTGATATATATTGATGATACATCACAGATCAGAGTTGACTACAGTATCTTAGTCTTCTTCCTGCTGTAATAAAGTGATATATGATGATATATTAGTGATATATATTGATGATACATCACAGATCAGAGTTGACTACAGTATCTCTGACTCGGTATCAAAGCATGATGAACCAGTTGGTCCAGTTCCCCTCCCAGTTCAGTTCCTTTCAGACTAACCTCTTCTAGGCTGTTGTTCCTTGACTTCACTCAGTCATGAACTATAATAACCTTATTAAAATATGAACCACAGACAGAGAGCTCTGATGACTAGAAGCTCAGACACACACAGTCTCTGACGACACTTTGATTCATTTAGAATAAAATCAGTGTACACACATTGTAACATGATGTCATTCATTATTCAGAAGCATAAACTTTAATCAATACAGACTATTGATTACTGACTGCAAATCTTGAGAAGTTTCTCTGAAATGAGTCTGCCTGCCTGCCAGTAAAGGGTGTAACCAGAAAAATGAACCAGGAAACAAAACAAGAAGAATGCAACCCAACAAGATTGTTATCTTGTTGGGGATTCTTCTTTAATATATATAACACTTAACCCACAACAACCCCCCAGCCCCCTCTCTCACGCACATCCATGGGGGCTATTTAGACACAGGGGAAAGGGAGAATGGAGAGACAACACAGAGAACTAACACAACTCACAACACACAGTACATTACATTACATTACGCTCATTTAGCAGACGCTTTGATCCAAAGCCACTTACAGTAGTGTGCTTCAACAAAGGAAGGTAAGAGAACAACTCGTCACCAAGAAGTCAAAAGTGCATTTAATTTCTAACACGTCTCCAATAACTGAACCAGAGCTCAGGTAGAAGGACAATCATTCAGGCAAAAGTGTAAGGGAAAAAGTACAATAAGTTGGCAAACAATATGCAACAATATCTAGAACAATATATACCTATCTATAATATGTAACCTACTTTTGACTGACAGAATTGACGCTACGAGGAAGGATCCGGGAAGTGTGTCCTGAAGAGATGGGTTTTCAGCCTGCGGTGGAAGACGGGGAGTGACTCTGCAGTCGTGACCTCCGTGGCTCCGAGGCTGTAGTCTAACCAATCGTTGTGGGCAGGATTGGAACCTGCGCGGGGAAACCCCAATGGATTTATAGTCCATCGCCTTAACCACTCAGCCAGAGATGGGGCAAAAAGGACTGCGATGGGAGAGAGAGAGAGAGAGATATTCCTTGTGCTCTGCTTATGCTGGTTGTACTTGTTGCCTCGGTAATTGCCTGGGTCTCAACCGAGTGATAAGTCATTAGTCACATGACCTGAGCTGATGTGTTGGGTCCACTAGAATGATATACAAAACTACAAATCTCTGCCTTACAGTCTTACACCTTAAACAAACCTTGTGCCTCTTCGTGTGCTAATACATTAAATATTAACGGTTATTAAACCGTAAATCTCCATCTGCATATATCTTCCTGTCAACAGCTCAATGTCGCCTTCAAAATAAAAGCATCTCCAACCAAAACGGAAATGAGACAAATTACGCTTTAAACAAATATGTGGTAAAGAAAACTTAAATGTTGACCAACAGAGCTACATGCTAAGGGATCAAGAAACACACATTTGGGTTACTTACAACCAGTTATCAATTGCATTTTTCTTTACAATGAGAAGCATTGGTGGTATAGAGGTGAGCATAGCTGCCTTCCAAGCAGTTGACCCGGTTTGATTCCCGGCCAATTCACTAATGTCTGTTGCAGAGCACAATGGATTAGCAATCCATCGCCTTAACCACATCATCTCATGCACAATAGTCGATGCTGTATTGAATGTGCTCTGGAAAACACCCTTTCACCACTGAAAAACAGAAGGGCAGTCCAGATATTGATAGAGAGCCACAGCAAACAAGGTTCCACCGAGACTTGAACTCAGATCACTGGATTCAGAGTCCAGAGTGCTAACCATTACACCATGGAACCCTTTTGGTTTACAAGGAACCCTTTGGTTTACATAGCATTTAATAAAATAACTTAATTGCTTTTTTACACCTTGGAGACCAGTGAACTGCAAGGTCAAACCTGAACCTTTGGTGAATTCATGGTTTCAATGATCAATTGCATTTGTCTGTACAATGAAAAGCATGGGTGCTATAGAGGTGAGAATAGCTGCCTTCCAAGCTGTTTCATCGCAGCCAATGTCATTCTGACATTGTCACAAAGACTTGAAACGATTCGAACACATCTGTGCAGAGCACAATGGATTATCAGTCTATCCCCTTAACCAATCAGCCACCTCATTTCAGCTGAAATAGGAGATCTGTGCACAATATTTGATACTGTATTGAATGTGCTCTGGAAAATACACTTTAACAACTTAAAAACAGTTCAGTTATTGATAAAGAGCCACAGCAAACAAGGTTCCACCGAGACTTGAACTCGGATCACTGGATTCAGAGTCCAGAGTGCTAACCATTACACCATGGAACCCTTTGGTTTACATAGCAATTAATAAAACTAACTTGGCGACCAGTGAACTGCAAGGTTGACCCAGAAACTTAGAGGAATTCATGGTTTCAATTATCAATTGAATTGGTCTGTACAATGAGAAGCATTGGCGTTCAGACCAACGCATGCAGAGCACAATGGATTAGCAGTCCATCGCCTTAACCACTCGGCCACCTCATCTCTTCAGAGTTTGCAGATCTGTGCACAATATTCGATACTATATTGAATGTGCTCTGGAAAACACCCTTTACCACTGAAAAACAGTTCAGTTATTCAATTATCAATTGCATTTTTCTTTACAGAGAGAAGCTTTGGTGGTATAGAGGTGAGCATAGCTGCCTTCCAAGCAGTAGACCGGGTTTGATTCCTGGCCATAGCAATTAATAAAATAACTTCATAGTAGCAATTTTTATAACTTTGAGACCAGTGAATTCATGATTTAAATGAGAGATTGCATTGGTCTGTACAATGGTCTTTACAATGGCATTATAGTGGTGAGAATAGCAGCCTTCCAAGCAGTTTATTCCCAGCCAATGTCATTCTGACATTGTAACAATGACTTGAAGCGATGAGGATTTTTCATTACAATGTGAAGCATTGGTGGTATGGTGGTGAGCATAGCTGCCTTCCAAGCAGTTGACCAGGGTTTGATTCCCGGCCAATGCATTGATGCTATTTACTTATCCTTCATAATGTAATTTCCGACTCTAAACATGTAGCTCTTGGATCCTTTCTGGTGCTGCAATTTTTACACATCAAATTTAAAAAACAGAGTCATTCTGAAATGTAACAATGACTTGAACCGATGAGGATCGGATTCAAACAAACATGTGCAGGGAACAATGGATTAGCAGAGCATCGCCTTAACCACACAGCCACCTCATCTCTCCAGAGTTTACAGATCTGTGCACAATATTTGATACAGTATTGAATGTGCTCTGGAAAACACCCTTTTAGCCACTGAAAAACAGGTCAGTTATTGATAAAGAGCCATAGCAAACAAGGTTCCACCGAGACTTGAACTCGGATCACTGGAATCAGAGTACAGAGTGCTAACCATTACACCATGGAACCCTTTGGTTTACATGGAACCCTTTGGTTTACATAGTAATTAATAAAATAACTTCATAGTTACCATTCTTTTAACTTGGAGACCAGTGAACTACAAGGTCGACCCTGAAACTTCGGTGTCATGATTTCAATTGCATTTGTCTTTGCAATGAGAAGCATTGCTTGTATAGTGGTGAGCATAGCTGCCTTCCATGCAGTTGACCTGAATTTGAATTCTATAAATTGAAAATAACACAAATTCACAAGCAAAGCAGAAATGATAAAAATGATACAAACATACAAGTGGGCAGCCCTAGTCTTTCCTTTGCTACCTCTATCTCTAAATGTTCAGTGTAGTGAACTCTTCTCTCAGGGAAATGTAGAGGTCAATTGCCATGAATGCATCCACAGGAACATGCAGATTGTTTTGTGCCATCATGAAGGTGCACAGGGTGAATACCTCCTCATCACAAGCTATGTGACGGTGGTGGATACGGTCAGCTTCACAGCTGGTACAATCTTCCTCCGACAGCTGACAAAAATTGTTTCCTGTTCCATATAGTTCAGGTATGGAACACATGACACCAGGCCGACCACGGGGAACATGTTCATTCCTTGATGGACCAATCAGATCGCTGTTCCATATAGTTCAGGTATGGAACCCATGACACCAGGCCGACCACGGGGAACATGTTCATTCCTTGATGGACCAATCAGATGGCTGTTCCATATAGTTCAGGTATGGAACCCATGACACCAGGCCGACCACGGGGAACATGTTCATTCCTTGATGGACCAATCAGATGGCTGTTCCATATAGTTCAGGTATGGAACCCATGACACCAGGCCGACCACGGGGAACATGTTCATTCCTTGATGGACCAATCAGATGGCTGTTCCAGGTCTCCATAGTTGAATCCAATTGTTCGAGGTGACTACTGTCTCTACTGTATAAATCACCTCCTCTACCTGTGGGCTCAGGTCTGGTTCAGTCATCATTCAACCAGAGCATCCACCTAGCTCCTCTACTGTCTCTACTGTATAAATCACCTCCTCTAACTGTGGGCTCAGGTCTGGTTCAGTCATCATTCAACCAGAGCATCCACCTAGCTCCTCTACTGTCTCTACTGTATAAATCACCTCCTCTAACTGTGGGCTCAGGTCTGGTTCAGTCATCATTCAACCAGAGCATCCACCTAGCTCCTCTACTGTCTCTACTGTATAAATCACCTCCTCTAACTGTGGGCTCAGGTCTGGTTCAGTCATCATTCAACCAGAGCATCCACCTAGCTCCTCTACTGTCTCTACTGTATAAATCACCTCCTCTAACTGTGGGCTCAGGTCTGGTTCAGTCATCATTCAACCAGAGCATCCACCTAGCTCCTCTACTGTCTCTACTGTATAAATCACCTCCTCTAACTGTGGGCTCAGGTCTGGTTCAGTCATCATTCAACCAGAGCATCCACCTAGCTCCTCTACTGTCTCTACTGTATAAATCACCTCCTCTAACTGTGGGCTCAGGTCTGGTTCAGTCATCATTCAACCAGAGCATCCACCTAGCTCCTCTACTGTCTCTACTGTATAAATCACCTCCTCTAACTGTGGGCTCAGGTCTGGTTCAGTCATCATTCAACCAGAGCGTTCTTCTGGAGATCCCCTCAATGGCTCCATGGATGCATAGACCCAATGCCTCTCATTTCTCATATGAAATACTAACATACTACAATACTAAATTGGGCCCTTTGGAAAAGTACGCTTGTCTGTTCAATCTTCTACTTCTTCGGATTTCTGTGCCCTCTTCTTTACGTCCATGCGATCCCCTATCTTTGCATTTAGTGTACATCCACCTGTAGCCACGCAGAGCCCCAGAGCCTCGGAGCTCCTCCCTTATGAACTGAATAGCTTCTGTTAAATCCTCAAAGTGTTTTTTGGCGAAACGGTCCGTTCTTCTTCAGGATTCGTTTGAGAGTTTTCAAGCGGAGAACAATCCTGTCAAAATATGGAGAATCTCCTTGTATTTCAGGCCCAAGTTAAAGTATATTTCTATTAACTCCAGCTCATCCATGTGAGGAGGACAGATGACAGCTGAGGAGAGGTTAGCGTGGAGGTCGTTGATTCATCCTCATTCTAACATCGCCTGGAGAGAAACACAAACAAGGAGAAAGATGAACTGATGTCAGTGCCTATTAAGTATGGCGGTGTTGTTATTGACACATGTCCATGAACCAGTCAAATACCACAACCCACTTGTGGTCAGCTGTGTGATCCTAGTAAGTCTAAGCAAACACAAGCTTCCTGTTTTCGCCATTTAGCCTACTTAAATAATAGGCAAACTAAAGACCAGTTTTTAAAATCTAGTTTCTAAATCAAATCACATTTCAGCTAAGTATATTCTGTACTGAAATAATAATGGTAATAGACCTTCATACACAGATGTTTTAAATAGGTCCTATTCAGAATGCTCCTCCCAAACACATACTGTATATTACACATCATCATTCCAAAACCAAAACACACCATCAGCGTTCTACCCGAGACGACCCCCGACATTAACAATCCAACAAGGTTATAGCTCCAGCTGTTTCCAGGACAAGGGTTAGGCTCCATAGAACTATAGCCCTATAATAGAGGGCCACATCAGGCATGAATATTGAACTGTAGCGCTCATCACCAGAATCAAGGCTTTAGCTTAAACCACATACAGGACATAGGCTATTTAAGCTATATACAGTGTATTCATATATGTAATGTGTATATTATACACATTACATATGTTAACTAGCTATTAGTCTACATACCTTGTCGTTGATGAAGGTGGAGACAGCCGTCTCGTCTAGCCTCCGTTGTTCTGTGAGAAATGTATGAGAAATTTATTATCAACACATAAGAAGTTAGTATGTCAAGTTAGCCCGCAGGAAGTAGTTAGCACAGTAGCACCGTGCTAACGTTAAGTGTTTGATATGTTAACGTTAGCTAGCTACTTAACGATCGTGACGACGACACGTGGCTTGGTAAATAAACTGTGTGTGAGTGTGAAGGCAACTCACTGATTTCACTGTCGTAAAATTAAATTGACTTACTGCAAAGAAGTGCTGCTCATTGCATGCTGTGCAGTGGAGATTCCTTGCAGAGTAACATCAATCTGCGCAATCTCTGGCTCATAGGGCTCAGGGGTCATGGGTCGTGGGATTAATAAAACCGAGGGATCGGATTACAAAACCGAGGGATCGGATTACTAAACCGAGGGATCGGATTACTAAACCGAGGGAAAGTATTACTAAACCGAGGGAACGTATTACTAAACCGAGGGATTGGATTACTAAACCGAGGGATTGGATTACTAAACCGAGAGATCCTATTACTAAACCAAGGGATCGGATTACTAAACGGAGGGAACGTATTACTAAACAGAGGGTACGGATTACTAAACCGGGGGATCGGATTACTAAACCGAGGAATCGGATTACTAAACCGAGGGATCGGATTACTAAACCGAGGGAACGTATTGCTAAACCTACCTGCTCCTTAATGACCCCTAACCCCTACCTGCTCCTTAATGACCCCTAACCCCTACCTGCTCCTTAATGACCTCTGACCCCTACCTGCTCCTTAATGACCCCTAACCCCTACCTGCTCCTTAATGACCCCTAACCCCTACCTGCTCCTTAATGACCTCTGACCCCTACCTGCTCCTTCATTCAAGTTCAAGATTCAAGATTTTGATTTGCCATATGCAACAAGTAGAATGGAATGCTTACTCCCCATTCCCTCCTGCAGTTTGAGTTTATACTACAATTTAACACAATATACTATACTATGTACTATACTTACACTGTACTGTAACAATACTGTACACAATTAAAATGACAATAAAAATAACAATACAATGACTGATGGAATGTGGTGATTGTGCAATGCATCCATCATGAATTCAGTGCAGAACAGTGCAGTAACTGTAATGAGTCCAGCAAAGTATGACAGTGTAATGTTAATGACAATGTTATGATAGTGGCAGCACTCCTAGCAGTTCAGTAGGTCACTGCCTGTGGATCAAACTATCCTTGAACCTGGTAGTCGTTGTACGGATGCTGCAGAACCGACGACCGGACGGTAGGGGGGAGAAGAGATGGAGCCCAGGGTGGTTGGGAACCTCGCAGGCATAACAGGTATAACAGGCAACTGTAAACACATTCAACCGCCCTCTTTAAGATGAATCCAGTGACAAACTGAATATGCTCTGTGGGGTTAAGTTAACGTTACATTTGGTTATGGATGAGAGAAGTGGGAAAAGCTGTGACTCCTGTAAACGCTTAACGTTAGTAGTGTCCAACTCAACAGCGTACTGACCAGCAGTAGTGTCCTTTATCCTGACTCTGGTGAAGACTAATCTAAAGTCAACGACTTATTGTTAGAAAAGAAAAAAAAAAATAACGGTACAACTGCATCTGATCGTACGTCTGTTACATTTTAAATTGTTTGTATTTTTCAGTAATACGATATTGACAAGAAGACAGCTAGAGGTGGTAAACGCCTAATAAGATGGCTCCAGATGGATCAATAGACAGAACACAATGAACTTAACTTTATACGAACGTGAGGCTTTCGGAAAAATCCGGGTGTTAATCCAGCATTGAGTAACACAACAGACATGGCTTGAATACAGCTTGGTCAATGAGGAGCGATTGACAACAGGTGAGTTCAGTGTGAAACGGCTGACAGGGAAAACACGGAGTGGCATTTCGGAACGGAGTCCGGATCCAGGAAGCCGGTGGAGATCCAGGACTAGGAGTGTGAAGAGCTGGGTTGGACACGAACAAGAACTTCCTCAAACATGACTAGAAATGAGCCATCTGCATTTTGATTGGGCCAGGGCCCTTTTATATCAGTGGCAGCTTGTATTAACAAGCTGCCACTGATATAAACACATTCAATGCAGGTTTAAAGCCAAGTCAATTCACACATACAAGGAATTTGCATCCATTTAAAGTCAGGACTACTTGAGTATTATTAAGAAAATAACACTACTTTTGAGACTCTTTTATACCATATATATATATATTAAATACATCAAATAAATACATTTATTCTCCAATAATGTTTGTGAAAAGTATACTATGTTTACAGGAGTTATTGAACGTATATTTACAGAATACAATTCATATGATTGGGTTGAGTACACGGTGGTGTTTGCCTCATGTTGAACGTTTTTTAAACACATTTCTATTGAAGTCTACTTCAACCCACACACGATACTATTGAAGGCATCAGAAGGTGGTAGAATCCACATGGAACGTGTCATGTTCTACCCAATCTAAAGCAGCCCAATGTGTTGTTTTGATGGGCAGAGGTCCACCAAAGAAGAGCTTTGAAAAGTCCTTGGAGCCCAAAGGAAGTGAAGGCTTCTGAATGCAGGAGCATCTCAATGAAGTCCTGTTGGATTGGACTTCTCTTTCTGCACTAAATGGGACTTGATTTACAACTTTTTATTCGATTGAATTCTATATGTGAATATATATATATATATATATATGCATTTGTATGTGTAGGTTCGTGTGAATATATGTACGTATTTGTATCAATACATACATACATAAAAGTAAAAGGGTTAGTAAAAAAGCTATATAAAGACCCATCTTTTTATATATATATAGAGATATATATAGATATACATATATAGATATATATATAGAGATAAATAGATACAGTGTATCTATATATATAGATATATATATATAGATATATATATAGATATATATATATAAAAATATATATATATACAGATATATATATATAGAGATAAATAAATACAGTGTATGTATATATATAGATATATATATAGATATATATAGAGATGAATAGATTCAGTGTGTGTATATATAGATATATATATATAGATATATATAGAGATAAATAGATACAGTGTAGGGTTTCCGCTAGGATTTTGTCTTGCCGGTCAAGTGTCCGGACAGATTTGATTTTACCGGACAAATTCTAAACTTACCGGTCATGTTTCAAAAACAGTCTATATTACAAGCGCAACTATAATGTACACCTAGATTGACGAAAGAATGACAAAGACCTCAAATAAATTAGACTATTTAATGAACAACAAAACGAACAAGAACGATTGAGCAAAACCTTGTATATCAAAACCCCTGTAACATCTGCAGTCCGTTTTAACATAGGCTACATGGCATCACATTGACCCTGTAGGCTACCAGGCAACTTTTAGCCTTCTCCTTCATTTCATTGCAGCAAAGTCCTCTGAGCCGAGCTGAAATCAAAGATGTCTAATGTGTCTTTGCAGCTTGCAATACGCATAAGATCACTCTCTCCTCCTCCAGACGACTCCGCAGTGAAGTTTTCAAACCATTCTGAGGGAGAAGCCCCTCTCTGCTGGTCGCTTGACACGGGCAGAACACAGGCCCTTTGAGCCCGTGTGGCCCAGTCGGGTACAGCTCGCTGAACTCACAAATGAGCACTTGGCAAACTGTCGCAAACATTAAAGCCCCATAGCCGTGGAGCTGCCATCACCGCACCTGCATCTCGTCGGGCGGCGTGACGTCATGAGTGGGGCGGCAGCTGATTGGTCACTTCCTTCGGTCACCCTTCCGGGGGGGAGGGGCAGTAATAAAGCTGTCAAAACTCAAATGTCCAGGTCCAGGCTAAAAACCGGTAAATACCGGCTAACGGAAACCCTGATATATAGATATATATATATAGACATATATAGAGATAAATAGATACAGTGGATGTATATATATAGATATATATATAGAGATATATATAGAGTTAAATAGATACAGTGTGTGTATATATAGAGATAAATAGCTACAGTGTATGTATATATATCTATATATATAGATATATATATATCTATATATAGATATATATATATAGAGATATATATAGAGATAAATAGATACAGTGTATATATATATAGATATATATATATATATATAGAGATAAATAGATACAGTGTGTATATATATATATATACGTATATATATTTCTATTTGATCTTCTGTTATACATTAAACATTGTATCCTAGGTTGAATCCATGGTAATAAATGTACTGTGAAAGGCATTGAGGTCTAGCATGTGCTCACAGGTGAGCGTGTTGGCCGTTTATTAGGGAAATCCATTAGACTCCACACACTGAACCTGTTTCTAATGTCCTCTTTGGAGGCCAAACTCTGTCCTGATGTTCGTGTCATCGAGCACTAGATGCACTTTCTTAGAGTTCAGAATAGATGCCAATTAAAGCCAATCAGTCACTTGGTGAGCCTCAACTGGTCCAGCACTTTGTGACATCAGCTGACTAATGGGTGTGTGAGCCAAGTCCTTTTCCCTCTCACTGTGTTGTGGAGCTGTGTGTCTATGTGGCCATGTGGTCACAATAGCACAATGGCCAGTTATCCATCAATAAAGATTCTCTTAATGCTTCTCCTAACAAGAAGAGAAACATGGAAAGAGGCCATTAGTCTGCTTTATGTCCAAGTCAACATTAGACATGAAGCAGACTAACGGCATCTTTCACTGTGGATGTTCACAGCTTTTGTTTTACTAACTATTGTCAAGCATAAAGTGACTAAAATAATGAGGTTTACAATAATACACCACAACTTTCAACAGTTTGGTCAAGTTGAACCTCTTCTATGTTTTAGCTGTTATTCTATTGTTCAGTCAAGACACTTAGAAGCTATTCCTCTTCACCTTAATGCTGACCCTTCATTCATTCACAATACAGAACCACTTTATATAAGACATAGAATATGTGTGCATATCCAAAAATACCATTAATATTCACCATCATTAAAGACACTTATCTTTACACAGATACGCATGTATAGATAACTATTGTTAAGATACTTTTCTATCACCACAGTCAGCCACATCAAACACACTCTTTAGTTTGATTTAAATGCCGCTATTTAAAAAATAAATAATAATAAACTGTAGTACTGGTTGTTTTCAGTCTCTAAATGTTGTACCACACTAGGTTAAAGGTTAAAGTTCAGCTAAACAATTAGTCCTCATGACTACAGCTTTGATACATGTGTGTGTGTGTGTGTAATGTCCTGATATACCAGTGGTCCTCATAACCCAGGAACTTGCTGTGTGTGTGTGTGTGTGTAATGTCCTGATATACCATTGGTCCTCATAACCCAGGAACTTGCTTTGTGTGTGTGTGTGTAGGTCATGGTCTGATATCCTTATAACTAAGATACTTGCTTGTGTGTGTGTGTGTGGTGTGTGTGTGTGTGTGTGTGTGTGTGTGTGTGTGTGTGTGTGTGTGTGTGTGTGTGTGTGTGTGTGTGTGTGTGTGTGTGTGTGCCTGTCTGTAAAGGGTGTAACCCGAAAAACGAACCAGGAAACAACACAAGAAGAATTCAACCCAACAAGACTGTGAACCATTTAGAGTGAACAGTTGCAGTCAGTAATCAATAGTCTATATTGATTAAAGAGTTTGCTTCTGAATAATGAATGACATCATGTTACAATGTGTGTACACTTCTGATTTTATTCTAAATGAATCAAAGTGTCGTCAGAGACTGAGTGTGTGCCTGAGCTTCTGGTCCTCAGAGCTCTCTGTCTATGGTTCATATTTTAATAAGGTTATTATAGTTCATGACTGAGTGAAGTCATGGAACAACAGCCTAGAAGAGGTTAGTCTGAAAGGAACTGAACTGGGAGGGGAACTGGACCAACTGGTTCATCATGCTTTGATACCGAGTCAGAGATACTGTAGTCAACTCTGATCTGTGATGTATCATCAATATATATCACTAATATATCATCATATATCACTTTATTACAGCAGGAAGAAGACTAAGATACTGTAGTCAACTCTGATCTGTGATGTATCATCAATATATATCACTAATATATCATCATATATCACTTTATTACAGCAGGAAGAAGACTAAGATACTGTAGTCAACTCTGATCTGTGATGTATCATCAATATATATCACTAATATATCATCATATATCACTTTAATACAGCAGGAAGAAGACTAAGATACTGTAGTCAACTCTGATCTGTGATGTATCATCAATATATATCACTAATATATCATCATATATCACTTTATTACAGCAGGAAGAAGACTAAGAAACTGTAGTCTGTAGTCAGTAGAGGAAGTACTCAGTACATGCTGTATAATAGCTACATTGTCAGTACTTGTACTCAGTATAATAGGTACATTGTCAGTACATGTACTCAGTATAATAGGTATTTTGTCAGTACATGTACTCAGTAGAATAGGTACATTCTTGTCAAGGTCCAAGCCATGTCTGTTGTGTTACTAAATGCTGGATTATCACCTGATTTTTCCGAAAGCCTCACGTTGGTATCGAGTTAAGTTCATTGTGTTCTGTCTATTGATCCTCCGTGCTTTGACCCTCACCTGGAGAACGACCTTGTTTTAGCCTGTTTTGTACCTTTTTTGTACCTCTGCCTCAACCCTCGACGTCCTGTTGACGACCTCTGCTTGCCTTGACCACCTTTTTGGATTTGCCCTGTCTGTACCTTTTGCCTTTTGCTGGCGTTAATCGGCGTGTGCGCCGATCATTAAACACCTGTTCTACCTGGCTTCTGTCACTCTGCTTTCGGGTCCTATACCTCTACCCTGCCCTGACACATCCTTGGTCTTGTTGGTTTGTTTTAATTTCATTCTGTAGTTGCACACAGGGCATCGTTTATTCTTCACCAACAATCTCTCCCTCTGGAGCCATCTTATTAGGCGTTTACCACCTCTAGCTGTCTTCTTGTCAATATCGTATTACTAAAAAATACAAACAATTTAAAATGTACCAGACGTACGATCAGATGCAGTTGTACCGTTATTTAGTTTTTACTTTTCTAACAATAAGTGGTTCTAATCATTGACTTTAGATTAGTCTTCACCAGAGTCAGGATAAAGGACACTACTGCTGGTCAGTACGCTGTTGAGTTGGACACTACTAACGTTAAGCGTTTACAGGAGTCACAGCTTTTCCCACTTCTCTCATCCATAACCAAATGTAACGTTAACTTAACCCCACAGAGCATATTCAGTTTGTCACTGGATTCATCTTAAAGAGGGCGGTTGAATGTGTTTACAGTTGCCTGTTATACCTGTTATGCCTGGGAGGTTCCCAACCACCCTGGGCTCCATCTCTTCTCCCCCCTACCGTCCAGTCGTCGGATCTGCAGCATCCGTACAACGACTACCAGGTTCAAGGATAGTTTTATCCACAGGCAGTGACCTACTGAACTGCTAGGAGTGCTGCCACTATCATAACTGTCAAGTTTGTTTTTGTTTTCCCCACTTGAAGGGCTCAGGCAACGTGATCAAGGAAGGATATAACTCTGTGACTTTTCTTTGACCTTAGTTTGTCGTTTATTTGGTTGACAAATGGTTGTCACAATAGCAGGTTATAAACCTGAAATGGTATGAAAGGAAATGTTTCAAAATCAACATAATACATAGGCTATAATAATATCAGTTCATTCAAATAAACAATTACCAAATGCATTTCCATTAAGAACATTCATTCAGCATTTACCAATAATCAACATTATTCTTTAAACTTAACCATGTGATGAATGTCATGCATCAAAATGTTCAAACAATATATTCAAACTGTTGTAATGTCAAACATTGCAGGCCTACAGCCCACGTATACACTACAGACCGCAGGAACACCATTTCCCAGGGTGCACCGGGGCCACATGTTACAAACATTCCATGCTGAGCAGAGCTAACATGCTAACATGCTAGCTAACATGCTAGGGAGCTAACAGCTAACATAAGCAAAGCACATGAACATAAAGCAAGCAGGGAAGGCGAATGTAAACATACCATTGGGCTACCACGTTCCTGGTCTGAATGCAGCCAACTCCCTGAGCAAAATGCACTACCTGAATGAGCTGGGGCTTCAATTTAAGCCCTCTGGGGCTGCCCACATATACGAGGTATGGGTCAGAGGTCATTAAGGAGCAGGTAGGGGTCAGAGGTCAAAAAGCAGCAGGTAAGGATTACAGGTCCTTAAGGAGCAGGTTGGAGTCAGAGGTCATTAAGGAGCAGGTAGGGGTTAGGGGTCATTGAGGAGCAGGTAAGGGTTAGGGGTCATTAAGAATCAGGTATGGGTCAGAGGTCATTAAGGAGCAGGTAGGGGTCAGAGGTCAAAAAGTAGCAGGTAAGGATTACAGGTCCTTAAGGAGCAGGTAGGGGTTAGGGGGTCATTAAGGAGCAGGTAGGGGTTAGGGGTCATTAAGAATCAGGTATGGGTCAGAGGTCATTAAGGAGCAGGTAGGGGTCAGAGGTCAAAAAGGAGCAGGTAGGGTTCAGAGGTAAAAAATGAGCAGGTAGGGATTACAGGTCCTTAAGAAGTAGGTAGGGGTTAGAGGTCATTAAGGAGCAGGTAGGGGTTAGAGGTCATTGAGGAGCAGGTACAGGAGAACATATCTTTAATTAATTAACATGCTGTGGTGCTAAGTTGTTCCCAACACAAGGAAATCAATATTCACTTCATCAGCTCACAGCACAAGGAAATCAATATTCAAAAATATTGATCCCAATATTACTGATGAACAGAATATCAATCAGGATCCGTGTTAGAAACTCATATCAGAGCCTTTTTTAGAATGTTAATATACACAGAATATCAAAGTAGTATAGAATGAAAAATAGAGAGGTGTCTGTATCTGTGTGTGTTTATTTCAAAAAATGTGTGTGTGTGTATGTGTTTTTATTTCTATATATGTGTGTGTGTGCGTTTCTATATTTGTGTGTGTTTGTGTTCATTTGTGTTCATTTGTCAATATGTGTGTGTGCATAAAAATGTGTGTGTATGTGTGTGTGTGTACCACTATATATTTTTCTGTGTGTGTCTGTATACTGTGTGTTTGTATATAAGTGTGTGTATGTCTGTGTGTGTGTGTGTGTATTATTAAGTGTGTGTGTACTTCTCTATATTTGCGTGTGTGTGTGTGTGTTTGTCTGTATACTGTGTGTTGTGTGTGTGTGCCTGCGTGTCTATGTGTGTTGCTACAAGCGACACAGAGACACTGAGGAACCATAACTCCATAACCCAAACCCAGGGAGGAGGTCCTCCTGGGTGAATGTGGACTGGAAGGTGTGGATGAGTGTCAGTGTGTCTGAGGACCCTCCTCCATCTGGGGACACTCTGTAGAAGGACAGAGAGCCAGCAGGTCGATCCACATACACTCCTACTCTGTTAGAGGGGGGGAGATCTATGGCTGTTATACTACCGTTGTAACAGACAGAGTAACGATCATCATAACAATGAAGACTCCAGGACTTGTTGTTCCTTCCAAGCAAGCTGTCACCACCCCATCCTCTCCTAGTGATTCCTCTGTATGTCACTCCTATACCAACATATTCTCCTTCCATCTCCACCTCCCAGTAACAGCGGTCAGTCAGACCCTCTCTACACAACACCTGGGACCAGTAGTCAAATCTCTCCAGGTGATCAGGATACGACTCCTCCTCTCTAACCATCGTCACCTTCCTGTTGTCCTCAGACAGAGAGAGTCCTCTGTGGGCTGTGTTTGGGTCCAGTGTGAGTTCACACTCATCTGATGGGAGAGAGAACCAAAGACATGATGAGTCTACACAGAAATACTCCTGATGAGGTCATCAAGATATGAGCCGTTTGGAGTCAGTTCAATAAACCCTTTAGAAATGGGTGGAGCCGTGAATAACCACTGAGGAAGAAAAAGTACTTGATTGGAAAGTACTCTCTTGATTTATAGATAGGACATCATTAAACGCTAGCAGTTGCCAAAATTAACCTTGGATAACTACAATTGTGACTTTGATAGGAGAGGTGTTTCTATGAATTGGTTGCCTAGTTTCCTAGGACCTAAAATATGATGAAAATATATATTATTATATATTATATATATATAATTATAACGTAATCTATTAATTATAATATATTAATATTTATATATTTTATTTATTAATATAAACATATAAATATAATATATATGTATACATATAAACATATTATATAGTGATATATATTATTATATAAAATATATTTATTCACATATATTATTAGATATATTTTAGATCATGTTCTGAATATAAAATACACATACAAGTATGATTAACAGCATCCTGATTATGATTGTCTAATAATAATAACACTCATAATTAACAAATTATATTGTTACAGTAATAATATATGTTGTATTTTACAGAAGAAGGATTCATTGTGATGGTTATGCATTATGTAAAAGATACCAACCATCATGTATCTCATTAATATATTGATAAGATACATGATGTCCACCATCATGTATCTTATCAATATATTATTATATTGATAAGATACATGATGTCCACCATCATGTATCTTATCAATATATTAATATATTGATAAGATACATGATGTCCACCATCATGTTCATTCCCAGTAGGACGTCACCTCCTGCTGTGTGGATGGACTTTCAATCTGAGGAGTTAGTGTGTTGTTGTGATGACTCAAACTAAACAGACACTTACACGTCTTTAGAGTCGACATCAGGTCAGACATCTTCTTCATCTCCATGTCCAGTGTCTCCTTCAGCTGATCCAGGGATCTCCTCAAGGTCCCTAGGCATGAGTCTATCTTCCCCAGCTGGGCCTTCTTCAGCTCATATTCCTCCTTCAGACGTACAACAGAATGGGACCTGTGGTCCCCCTCTTCTCCTGGTTCAACACAAGGCTGCTCTTTGACCGGTACGGACCGTCTAAACTCGTCCACCATCTCCGATAAGAGGGTATTGACCCGTAGATCGGGTCTTGTGTGGAACAGCTCGTTGCAAAGAGGACATTTGAACTGGACCTGGTCCTCCCAGAAGGTGGTGATACAGGCTCTACAGAAGTTGTGTCCACATGATGTGGAAACTGGACTCTTGAACACATCCAGACAGACGAAACAGGAAAAGTTCTCCTCAGACCAGGAAGATTTAGCAGAGGCCATTCCTAGAACACATTTTGAATCAAGTTAGAAAACAACCTTTTTTTTAAACGTGTTAAAGTGTTAAAGTGTACTGTAAAGAGAGAGAGAGAGTACTACTACTACTACTACAATGACTACTATTCCACTAATACTACTACTACTATTACAACTACTACTACTCAACCACTACTACAAATACTTATTATAGTACGACAACTACTACTACTACTTATAATACTAATACATATATATCTCTATCTATATGAGTGATGGAGTAGCGTAGGGCTTGATATAAACATATAATACACATCTAATACTACATGAACTTAACAATGGTCCACCATCAAAGTGTGTCCGTTGGAACAGGCTCCCTGGTGCAGAACTAACTCTTTGAAGCCCTTGGTCAACACTCACTACTCACCTTAGAACGCTGTCCACCGCTTAGTTGGACAAAGGCTGGTGTCCTTTCAACTGTTTCTCTCCTCGTCGCGTCTCAAAGAGGAACTGTTATCTCCGCGTCGCGTCTTGCCTTTTATGCTCCGTTAAGCTTTGTGACGTCATGGGGGGCGGGGCCACGCGATGACGTCACATCCGGGCAAGCGTAGATGTGTATTATATGTTTATATCAAGCCCTACGCTACTCCATCACTCATATAGATAGAGATATATACACATATAGGGACATTACAACCACTTTAAACTGTTGTCTAAACACTTTAATACGTTTTTAAAAGATCGTTTTTTTTGTAGTAGTGGTAGTAGTAGAATATAGATGGGGATATATACACATATAGGAACATTACAACCACTTTAAACTGTTGTCTAAACACTTTAATACGTTCTTAAAAGATCGTTTTTTTTAGTAGTAGTGGTGTAAAGCTTGGATACGCAGTCTTCCGCGTAATTGTGGATAACAAGTAAAGCTTTCACTCGGTGATTAACTCTTCAGCCTGTCGGCATATTTCTTCAGGCAACATAACATGCGACTGTATATTCTGCAGTCTGAGCACCGAAGCGTGCGCTGCTCACGTACAGCGTGGTGACGTCATGAGCGTACCGTAAACACTTTAATAGAACATACACAATATTACTACCGTAATACAATGAGTAAGGGTGCAATCTAGTGACAACACTTAACACTCCCACTCGCTCTTAGCTCAATGGATTGCATGAAAAACACAAAACAAAACACAAAAATAAAGTTTCACCTAAGTGCCAAACATGTCCTGTGCAAACTTCTTTAGTTTAGACTTGGTGGCTGGTTTTGTCATTACATCAGCAGTCATTTGGTCAGTAGGACAGTATTCCAAAGTTACATTTCCACTATTTCCAGTTTCCCTTATGAAGTGGTACTTAATATCAATGTGCTTGCACCGTTGCCTGTTCACTTGGTTTCTGGCTAGTGCTATAGTACCTTGGTTGTCTTCATAAACCTTTGTTTGTCCATATTGGTATCTGTCTATACCTCTGAGTAGCTGTTTCAAATAGATCCATTCCTGTATAGCTGCTGCTAAAGACATGTATTCTGCCTGGCAAGTAGACCATGCCACTGTTGGCTGTTTCCTTGTTTTCCATGAGATCAAAGCACTTCCTTTACTTAGACTAGCGCTGTATCCTGTTGTGCTGCGTGTGTCTGTTACATCTGATGGCCAGGCAGCATCACGGTACACTCTTAAACTCTTAGTCTTTCTGTGGTATTTCTTTTGAAGCATAACTCCTTTTCTGCTGTACCTTTAAGGTATTGTAGTGTATTTTTATACACTAAGTATAAAACTAAAACACTATCTGTGATACTGTATGCGTTGTAAGGGCCATGCGTGTTGAGGTGACCAAAAGGCGTTGCCAGGAATGCAACCCCCTGGGGTTGCCGGAGATGCGACCAGCAGATATGGCCAGGAATACGACCCTCCCCCGGGGGTTTGAGCCATAAACTTGTGACGTGACGATGAAGACACCGTGACCAACCAGAGTGCTGGTTGTACCTCTCAGACCAATAGTATTAAGTTGATGTTTGTTACTTTGACCACTAGGAGTAGTGGATGTTTGTGATACTACTTTCTATATAATGTTTGGTAAAGGAGCGCGTCGCCAGTCTGTGAATTGGCACGGCAGGCCCCATCTCGCTGCAGCAGATGCTTTCATTTGATGCTTTGTTCAATAAACATCTTGAACTTAGTATCCGGACCTCTGAGAAAGATTCTTATTCCACCTAGTAGAAATTATACTACACTTTACACCACTACTACTAAAAAAAACGATCTTTTAAAAACGTATTAAAGTGTTTAGACAACAGTTTAAAGTGGTTGTAATGTTCCTATATGTGTATATATCCCCATCTATATTCTACTACTACCACTACTACTAAAAAAAACGATCTTTTAAAAACGTATTAAAGTGTTTAGACAACAGTTTAAAGTGGTTGTAATGTTCCTATATGTGTATATATCTCTATCTATATGAGTGATGGAGTAGCGTAGGGCTTGATATAAACATATAATACACATCTACGTTTGCCCTGAAGTGACGTCATCGCGTGGCCCCGCCCCCCATGACGTCACAAAGCTTAGCGGAGCATAAAAGGCAAGACGCGACGCGGAGATAACAGTTCCTCTTTGAGACGCGACGAGGAGAGAACAGTTGAAAGGACACCAGCCTTTGTCCAACTAAGCGGTGGACAGCGTTCTAAGGTGAGTAGTGAGTGTTGACCAAGGGCTTCAAAGAGTTAGTTCTGCACCAGGGAGCCTGTTCCAACGGACACACTTTGATGGTGGACCATTGTTAAGTTCATGTAGTATTAGATGTGTATTATATGTTTATATCAAGCCCTACGCTACTCCATCACTCATATAGATAGAGATATATACACATATAGGGACATTAGAACCTGTTTAAACTGTTGTCTAAACACTTTAATACGTTTTTAAAAGATCGTTTTTTTTAATAGTAGTGGTAGTAGTATCATTTGAGTAGTAGTAGTTGTAGTAGTAGTAATAGTTGTTAGTAGTAGTATTAGTATCAGTAGTGTTAGTAGTAGTAGTAGTAATAGTAGTAATAGTCGTTGTAATAGTAGTAGTGGTAGTAGTGGTAGTAGTAGTAGTAGTAGTAGTTGTAATAGTAGTAGTGGAATGGTATTCATTGTAGTAGTAGTAGTAGTACTCTCTCTCTCACTCTCTTTACAGTACACTTTAACACTTTAATACGTTTAAAAAAAAGGTTGTTTTCTAACTTGATTCAACAATGTGTTCTAGGAATGGCCTCTGCTAAATCTTCCTGGTCTGAGGAGAACTTTTCCTGTTTCGTCTGTCTGGATGTGTTCAAGAGTCCAGTTTCCACATCATGTGGACACAACTTCTGTAGAGCCTGTATCACCACGTTCTGGGAGGACCAGGTCCAGTTCAAATGTCCTCTTTGCAACGAGCTGTTCCACACAAGACCCGATCTACGGGTCAATACCCTCTTATCGGAGATGGTGGACGAGTTTAGACGGTCCGTACCGGTCAAAGAGCAGCCTTGTGTTGAACCAGGAGAAGAGGGGGACCACAGGTCCCATCCTGTTGTACGTCTGAAGGAGGAATATGAGCTGAAGAAGGCCCAGCTGGGGAAGATAGACTCATGCATAGGAACCTTGAGGAGATCCCTGGATCAGCTGAAGGAGACACTGGACATGGAGATGAAGAAGATGTCTGACCTGAGGTCTGCTCTAAAGAAGTGTAAGTGTCTGTTTAGTTTGAGTCATCACAACAACACACTAACTCCTCAGATTGAAAGTCCATCCACACAGCAGGAGGTGACGTCCTACTGGGAATGAACATGATGGTGGACATCATGTGTCTTGTCAATATATTAATATATTGATAAGATACATGATGGTGGACATCATGTATCTTATCAATATATTAATATATTGATAAGATACATGATGGTGGACATCATGTATCTTATCAATATATTAATATGATATGAGTGGACATGATCATCATGATGGTGTGGACATCATGTATCTTATCAATATATTAATATATTGATAAGATACATGATGGTGGACATCATGTATCTTATCAATATATTAATATATTGATAAGATACATGATGGTGGACATCATGTATCTTATCAATATAATAATATATTGATAACATGGATGATGTCCATCATGTATGTTATCAAAATATTAATATATTCATAATATACATGGTGGACATCATGTATCTTATCAATATATTAATATAACTCTTTATTTAATAATTATTTAATTTAAAATCATTTAATAATATATATTTATATTTAATAATATATATATTAATATATAAACTAGATATATTAATATAGAATACTACATCTATTCATGATACTTGTATGTGTATTTTATATGTAGTATTTCTGTGTAGACTCATCATGTCTTTGGTTCTCTCTCCCATCAGATGAGTGTGAACTCACACTGGACCCAAACACAGCCAACAGGTACCTCTCTCTGTCTGAGGACAACAGGAAGGTGACGAGGGTTAGAGAGGAGGAGTCGTATCCTGATCACCTGGAGAGATTTGACCACTGGCACCAGGTGTTGTGTAGAGAGGGTCTGACTGACCGCTGTTACTGGGAGGTGGAGGTGGAGAGGAAAGGAGGAGGTGTTGAAATAGGAGTGACATACAGAGGAATCACTAGGAGAGGAGGGGGTGATGACAGCTGGCTTGGATTCAACAACAAGTCCTGGAGTCTTGAGTGTTCTGATGATGGTTACTCTGTCTGGTACAACGGTAGTGTAACAGCCATAGATCTCCCCCCTCTAACAGAGTAGGAGTGTATGTGGACCGGCCTGCTGGCTCTCTCTCCTTCTACAGAGTGTCCCCAGATGGAGGAGGGTCCTCAGACACACTGACACTCATCCACACCTTCCAGTCCACATTCACCCAGGAGGACCTCCTCCCTGCGTTTGGGTTTGGGTTAGGGTGGTATAGTTCCTCAGTGTCTCTGTGTCGCTTGTAGCAACACATATAGACACACACACAAACAAACAAACAAACAAACACACACATATACAGTATTCAGACACACACACTCAAATATATAGAAGTACACACACACATATATACAGTATAAAAACACACACACACAAAGTATAAAGAAGTACACACACACACACATAAAAAAAGGGTTTTGGATAAAAGCCCTATATAAAAGCATCCATTACCACACACACACATATATATATATATATATATATAAATACACACACATATATAGAAATACACACACACACATACATAGAAATACACACATTTGTTTAGTTGTTCATAATATATTATTCTGTGTATCTTAACATTCTAAAAAGGGCTCTGATATGAGTTTCTAACACGGATCCTGATTGGTATTCTGTTCATCAATACAAGGCCATCTATGGGGGAGAAAGCTGCTGAGAAAGTGATCATTATGATTATACCTGCTCCTCAATGACCCATAACCCCTACCTGCTCCTCAATGACTTCTGACCCCTACCTGCTCCTCAATGACCTCTAACCCCTACCTGCTCCTCAATGACCCCTAACCCCTACCTGCTCCTTAATGACCCCTAACCCCTACCTGCTCCTCAATGACCTCTGACCCCCACCTGTCCCCTAATTACCTCTGAACATTACCTGCTCCTTAATGACCCCTTACCCTACCTGCTCCTTAATGAACCCTAACCCCTACCTGCTCCTTAATGACCCCTAACCCCTACCTGCTCCTTAATGAACCCTAACCCCTACCTGCTCCTTAATGACCCATAACCCCTACCTGCTCCTTAATGACCCCTAACCCCTACCTGCTCCTTAATGACCTCTGACCCCTACCTGCTCCTTCATTCAATATTCAAGATTCAATATTCAAGATTTTTTTTATAACGAGTAGAATTGAATGCTTACTCCCCATTCCCTCCTGCAGTTTGAATTTATACTACAATTTAACACAATATACTATACTATGTACTATACTTACACTGTACTGTAACAATACTGTACACAATTAAAATTACAATAAAAATAACAATACAATGACTGATGGAATGTGTGTTGAATTCCATCATGAATTCAGTGCAGAACAGTGCAGTAACTGTAATGAGTCCAGCAAAGTATGACAGTGTAATGTTAATGACAATGTTATGATAGTGGCAGCACTCCTAGCAGTTCAGTAGGTCACTGCCTGTGGATCAAACTATCCGTGAACCTGGTAGTCGTTGTACGGATGCTGCAGAACCGACGACCGGACGGTAGGGGGGAGAAGAGATGGAGCCCAGGGTGGTTGGGAACCTCGCAGGCATAACAGGTATAACAGGCAACTGTAAACACATTCAACCGCCCTCTTTAAGATGAATGCAGTGACAAACTGAATATGCTCTGTGGGGTTAAGTTAACGTTACATTTGGTTATGGATGAGAGAAGTGGGAAAAGCTGTGACTCCTGTAAACGCTTAACGTTAGTAGTGTCCAACTCAACAGCGTACTGACCAGCAGTAGTGTCCTTTATCCTGACTCTGGTAAAGACTAATCTAAAGTCAATGATTAGAACGACTTATTGTTAGAAAAGTAAAAACTAAATAACGGTACAACTGCATCTGATCGTACGTCTGTTACATTTTAAATTGTTGGAATTTTTCAGTAATACGATATTGACAAGAAGACAGCTAGAGGTGGTAAACGCCTAATAAGATGGCTCCAGAGGGAGAGATTGTTGGTGAGGAAAAAACGATGCCCTGTGTGCAACTACAGAATGAAATTAAAACAAACCAACAGGACCAAGGATGTGTCAGGGCAGGGTAGAGGTATAGGACCCCAAAGCAGAGTGACAGAAGCCAGGTAGAACAGGTGTTTAATGATCGGCGCACACGCCGATTAACGCCAGCAAAAGGCAAAAGGTACAGACAGGGCAAATCCAAAAAGGTGGTCAAGGCAAGCAGAGGTCGTCAACAGGATGTCGAGGGTTGAGGCAGAGGTACAAAAAAGGTACAAAACAGGCTAAAACAAGGTCGTTCTCCAGGTGAGGGTCAAAGCACGGAGGATCAATAGACAGAACACAATGAACTTAACTTGATACGAACGTGAGGCTTTCGGAGGAATCCAGCATTGAGCAACACAACAGACATGGCTTGAATACAGCTTGGTCAATGAGGAGCTATTGACAACAGGTGAGTTCAGTGTGAAACGGCTGACAGGGAAAACACGGAGTGGCGGAACGGAGTCCGGTGACATCGCGGATCCAGGAAGCCCGCGGAAATCCAGGACTAGGAGAGGAAAGAGCTGGGTTGGACCGTGACAAGAATGTACCTATTCTACTGAGTACATGTACTTACAATATACCTAATATACTGAGTAAAGGTACTGACAATGTACCTATTATACCAAGTACAAGTACTGACAATATACCTATTATACTAAGTACAAGTACTGACAATGTACCAAATATACAGCATGTACTGAGTACTTCCTGTACTGACTACAGACTACAGTATCTTAGTCTTCTTCCTGCTGTAATAAAGTGATATATGATGATATATTCGTGATATATATTGATGATACATCACAGATCAGAGTTGACTACAGTATCTTAGTCTTCTTCCTGCTGTAATAAAGTGATATATGATGATATATTCGTGATATATATTGATGATACATCACAGATCAGAGTTGACTACAGTATCTTAGTCTTCTTCCTGCTGTAATAAAGTGATATATGATGATATATTCGTGATATATATTGATGATACATCACAGATCAGAGTTGACTACAGTATCTTAGTCTTCTTCCTGCTGTAATAAAGTGATATATGATGATATATTAGTGATATATATTGATGATACATCACAGATCAGAGTTGACTACAGTATCTTAGTCTTCTTCCTGCTGTAATAAAGTGATATATGATGATATATTAGTGATATATATTGATGATACATCACAGATCAGAGTTGACTACAGTATCTTAGTCTTCTTCCTGCTGTAATAAAGTGATATATGATGATATATTAGTGATATATATTGATGATACATCACAGATCAGAGTTGACTACAGTATCTCTGACTCGGTATCAAAGCATGATGAACCAGTTGGTCCAGTTCCCCTCCCAGTTCAGTTCCTTTCAGACTAACCTCTTCTAGGCTGTTGTTTAATGACTTCACTCAGTCATGAACTATAATAACCTTATTAAAATATGAACCATAGACAGAGAGCTCTGATGACTAGAAGCTCAGACACACTTTGTCTCAGACGATACTTTGATTAATTTAGAATATAATCAGAAGTGTACAAACATTGTAACATGATGTCATTCATTATTCAGAAGCAAACACTTTAATCAATATATACTATATATTGCTGACTGCAACTGTTGATCAATTTATAGAATTAAAGCATTGAGTAGAAAACTGACCATGAACACTTTATATATGTAATGATTTATAATGGGTTACAGTTATATAATAGACAGGGTTATCATGTTTTATAAGGGTTATAGTTCTATATTAGACAGGGTTATCATGTTTATAATGGGTTATAGTGCGATAATAAACAGGGTTATCAGGTTACATGGTTCTCTCTCTCTCTCTCTCTCTCTCTCTCTCTCTCTCTCTCTCTCTCTCTCTCTCTCTCTCTCTCTCGAAGAGCTGGAGCAGTAGGTTAAAGATCTGACCAATAGGAGCTCAGAGATGAAGCAGCGCTCACACACTGAAGACCACCTCCACCTCCTGAAGGTTGACCATCATTTATCGTAT
>JANIIK010002304.1:0-28000 GCA_027704905.1 Muraenolepis orangiensis | reverse complement strand
ATAAACACACACACGCAGGCACACACACAGACGTGCAGGCACACACACACACACACACATAGACACACGCAGGCACAGGCACACACACACACACACACATAGACACACACAGGCACACACACACACACACACACACACACACACACACACACACACACACACACACACACACACACACACACACACACACACACACACACACACACACACACACACACACACACACACACACACACACAGGGTGGCAGTATAGCTCAGGAGGTAGAGCGGTCGCCTCACCACCGGCAGGTCGCTGGTTCGATCCCCGCCTCCTCCTATCAAAAGCTGTGGAGGTGTCCTTGATCAAGACCCCCTAACCCTAACTGCTCCTGACCTGCTGGCTGTCTCCTTGATGGCTGACTCCTCTGTTGGTGGTTGAATGAGTGGATGAATGGTGAATGTGAGGACTTGTAAAGAGCTTTGAGTAACCATTGGTTAGAAAAGAGCTCTATAAATGTCCATTTACCACTCACACACACAGGGAGAACTGGAACAAATGTGCCATTGGCAACAGTTGTGTGTAACAGTCGGTTGATGTGACAGACAGACAACCAGACAGACAGTAACAATGTACTGTAGATATATATATATAAATATATATATATATATATAGTCTCACATAGACAAGAGACAGAGCTTTAAAAGGAGAGTCAGAGGTCATTAGGAGCAGGTAGGGGTCAGAAGTCATTAGGAGCAGGTAGGGGTCAGAGGTCATTAAGGAGCAGGTAGAGGTCATTAAGGAGCAGGTAGAGGTCATTAAGGAGCAGGTAGGGGTCAGAGGTCATTAAGGAGCAGGTAGAGGTCATTAAGGAGTAGGTAGGGGTCATTAAGGAGCAGGTAGGGGTCATTAAGGAGCAGGTAGGGGTCATTAAGGAGCAGGTAGGGGTCATTAAGGAGCATACAGCATTACATTACAGTCATTTACAGTCATTACAGTCATTTAGCAGACGCTTTTATCCAAAGAGACTTACAATAGTGTGTTTCAACAAAGGAAGGAAAGAGAACAACTCCTCACCAGAAGTCAAAAGTGCATTTCATTTCTAACACGTCTCCAATAACTGAACCAGTGTTCAGGTAGTACAATAATTCAGACTAAAGTGTCAGGGACAAAGTACAATAAGTTGGCAAACAATATGCAACAATATTGTAGTGTATGTTTATACCCTTATTATAATCTAAACACTGTCTTATGGTCCTCTATACATAGCAGTAGGTGGTGTAGTGTATGTTTATACCCTTATTATAATCTAAACACTGTCTTATGGTCCTCTATACATAGCAGTAGATGGTGTAGTGTATGTTTATACCCTTATTATAATCTAAACACTGTCTTATGGTCCTCTATACATAGCAGTAGATGGTGTAGTGTATGTTTATACCCTTATTATAATCTAAACACTGTCTTATGGTCCTCTATACATAGCAGTAGATGGTGTAGTGTATTGTTATACCCTTATTATAATCTAAACACTGTCTTATGGTCCTCTATACATAGCAGTAGGTGGTGTAGTGTATGTTTATACCCTTATTATAATCTAAACACTGTCTTATGGTCCTTTATACATAGCAGCAGATGGCTACATCATAATCTTCTGGTGAAGCCCAAGGCCCACTAGGTCATAGAGATGTGTTGAGATGTTCCAGTTATCGGCTGGTGTCCCTGTAGGCCCTTATAAGGGTACCTTTAGGGTGCCTTCAACGGTGTCCTATGGACGTACCGTGAGCCATAGCCGTAGGGAGTCGTGCCGTGGGGAACGTTTGACCGATAAGAATGAAGTGATGTCCAAGCCACGGAATGTGGGAGAACGTATATACTGGGTAAGAAGGAGAGGATCTTCAGTCTGACAATTGGCACGGCAGACTCCATCTTGCTGCAGTTGATTATTGTTATCCGGACCTCTGCAATCGATTCTTATCCATCCGAGTAGAAATTATTCTACAATACTATTAGTATAGTATATATATATAGTATATTATATATATAGTATATTAGTATAGCCCTTAGTCAGAGTTACAGGGTGGCTTTACATCTGATGATGAAACCAGAATCTGGTTCTCCTTCCAGTCCGTTTGGTCACTTATTGGATAGAGAGAAATGGGGCTTTGATTTAGTCAATGTATATACTCTTTAGTGTATTGTTATGATGGTTATTATGAATATTATTGATGGTTGTTGGTTATCGTTTCCCCCTCTCTGTGTTAAGGTTATTTTTCGGCTTCGTCCCAAGCAGCAAAACAGGTTATTTGAAGCCAAACCAGGTTTGACTTGGGTTGTATTTTGGTGTTCAACAAACGCTCATCAAACTGGTTTATTGACCCCAACAGAAGGAACTCTAAAAGTAACGTTTGTTAAACGTTCTAATCGGGTGTTGAACGCAACGTTTAAAAACCAACGCATCTGACGCATCGATTCTGAATCGGTGTCAACTTATACCAACTGTTACCAACCAGAACACAATGTGAATGACACGGTCTAAACAGGTGTGAAACCCACCGTTCAATAAGGATCGTATCGGAGACCTATTTCACACGTTTAACGGAGGTGCTGGTGTGGGGTCATTTAACACCCAATAGCGACGTGTTGGAAACGTTTCATAAACCTGTTTCCTCCACATGTGGACAGATGCTTAAGCAATGGCATGATGTCTAATGGACAGCACCAGGTCCATCTGGTGAGTTCTGATGAACAGATCACAGATGAACACTCTTGTTGGTGCAGATAGAATAGAACTAGAGGTGATCACACTGGGCTGTTGCAAAGGGCTTGGTGACTAAGGAGCATTTGGTTAGAAATGTTCTTTTAGAGTCTAAAGTTATTGTAGCTACCCAGTATAGACCTAGCTACACCGAGCTGACCGTGAAATAAGACATTCATCCATACAACACTTTAGATAAGATACATATTTACATTTGGATTGTTTGTTTTGGTAGTATTTAGTGTTTAGATAGTTAACGTTAGTTTTATAAGTCAGATAGATATTTAGTTGTATATCTATTGTAGATATTGTATAGTTGTATATATTGTGGGAGTGAGTATTAACGAATGACTGACATGATGTATGTGTCTTTTTGTAAATCCATTTCCAAGCTATGACACATCATGTTCACCTCACTTGATTATGGAACACAACGTCATGAACACCAATCCAACATCATACTTTAATAACACTTCAAAAAAGGATTTAAAGGAAACAATCCCATGTGATTAATAATGCTTCAAAGAATCAAAGGAAACAACATGAACATGTGATATTTAGCTGGTCAGACCATGAAAGAACATCCAATGCATGACTCCCTTTCAGCTCTGAGAACACATCTTCATCTCCACCACAAACATTATATTGAATACAACAGTCTTCTAGAACGTGTTAAAGAGAAAGTTCAACCATTTAAAACATTATATTGAATACAACAGTCTTCTAGAACGTGTTAAAGAGGAAGTTCAACCATTTAAAACATTATATTGAATACAACAGTCTTCTAGAACGTGTTAAAGAGAAAGTTCAACCATTTAAAACATTATATTGAATACAACAGTCTTCTAGAACGTGTTAAAGAGAAAGTTCAACCATTTAAAACATTATATTGCATGAAGCAGTTTTTGCGAACCTTTTAAAAAGAAAAGTTCATGAATTTTTAGCGATCAAAATGAATAACAGTCAAAAGTTGAACAGTCTTTAAATCCCTGGGGTCCATCCGTGACCCAGTGGTAGGACCCATGGTGGTAGATCACCTCCTCTGACCCCTGACCTCTGAAACTGCTCTCTGGCCATTTGGGGCCTTAAGGGAGAAACCCCCCCTCACCCCCCTGTGTGTGTGTGTCTGTATAGTGTATACTATATGTGTGTGTGTGTGTATAGTGTATACTATGTGTGTGTGTGTATCGTGTATACTATATGTGTGTGTGTGTGTGTATAGTGTATACTATGTGTGTGTGTGTGTGTATAGTGTATACTATGTGTGTGTGTGTATAGTGTATACTGTGTGTGTGTGTGTGTGTGTGTATAGTGTATACTATGTGTGTGTGTGTGTATAGTGTATACTATATGTGCGTATAGTGTATACTATGTGTGTGTGTGTGTGTGTATAGTGTATACTATGTGTGTGTGTGTATAGTGTATACTGTGTGTGTGTGTGTGTGTGTATAGTGTATACTATGTGTGTGTGTGTATAGTGTATACTATGTGTGTGTGTATAGTGTATACTATGTGTGTGTGGGTGTGTATAGTGTATACTATGTGTGTGTTTGTGTGTATAGTGTATACTATGTGTGTGTGTGTGTATAGTGTATACTATATGTGTGTGTGTGTATAGTGTATACTATATGTGTGTTTGTGTGTATAGTGTATACTATGTGTGTGTGTGTATAGTGTATACTATGTGTGTGTGTGTATAGTGTATACTATGTGTGTGTGTGTATAGTGTATACTATGTGTGTGTGTGTGTATAGTGTATACTATGTGTGTGTGTGTGTATAGTGTATACTATATGTGTGTGTGTGTATAGTGTATACTATGTGTGTGTGTGTGTATAGTGTATACTGTGTGTGTGTGTGTGTATAGTGTATACTATATGTGTGTGTGTGTATAGTGTATACTATGTGTGTGTGTGTATAGTGTATACTATGTGTGTGTGTGTGTATAGTGTATACTATGTGTGTGTGTGTGTATAGTGTATACTATGTGTGTGTGTGTATAGTGTATACTATGTGTGTGTGTGTGTATAGTGTATACTATGTGTGTGTGTGTATAGTGTATACTATGTGTGTGTGTGTATAGTGTATACTATGTGTGTGTGTGTATACTATGTGTGTGTGTGTGTGTATAGTGTATACTATGTGTGTGTGTGTATAGTGTATACTATGTGTGTGTGTGTGTATAGTGTATACTATGTGTGTGTGTGTGTATAGTGTATACTATGTGTGTGTGTGTATAGTGTATACTATGTGTGTGTGTGTATAGTGTATACTATGTGTGTGTGTGTGTGTATAGTGTATACTATGTGTGTGTGTGTATAGTGTATACTATGTGTGTGTGTGTATAGTGTATACTATGTGTGTGTGTGTGTATAGTGTATACTATGTGTGTGTGTGTATAGTGTATACTATGTGTGTGTGTGTATAGTGTATACTATGTGTGTGTGTGTATAGTGTATACTATGTGTGTGTGTGTATAGTGTATACTATGTGTGTGTGTGTGTATAGTGTATACTATGTGTGTGTGTGTGTGTATAGTGTATACTATGTGTGTGTGTGTATAGTGTATACAATGTGTGTGTGTGTGTATAGTGTATACTATGTGTGTGTGTGTATAGTGTATACTATGTGTGTGTGTGTGTATAGTGTATACTATGTGTGTGTGTGTGTATAGTGTATACTATGTGTGTGTGTGTGTGTATAGTGTATACTATGTGTGTGTGTGTGTATAGTGTATACTATGTGTGTGTGTGTGTATAGTGTATACTATGTGTGTGTGTGTATAGTGTATACTATGTGTGTGTGTGTGTATAGTGTATACTATGTGTGTGTGTGTG
The DNA here is from genome assembly GCA_027704905.1 of Muraenolepis orangiensis. Taxonomy (NCBI): domain Eukaryota; kingdom Metazoa; phylum Chordata; class Actinopteri; order Gadiformes; family Muraenolepididae; genus Muraenolepis; species Muraenolepis orangiensis. Next base: position 22,429 of record JANIIK010002304.1, on the reverse strand, counting down.
TGTATAGTGTATACTATGTGTGTGTGTGTATAGTGTATACAATGTGTGTGTGTGTGTATAGTGTATACTATGTGTGTGTGTGTGTGTGTATAGTGTATACAATGTGTGTGTGTGTGTATAGTGTATACTATGTGTGTGTGTGTGTGTGTATAGTGTATACTGTGTGTGTGTGTGTGTATAGTGTATACTATGTGTGTGTGTGTATAGTGTATACTATGCGTGTGTGTGTGTGTATAGTGTATACTATGTGTGTGTGTCAGGGTTCCCGTTAGCCGGTTTTTAGCGGGTAAAAAAAACAAACAAAAAACAAAAAAAAAAGACAAACAAAAACAAAAAGGCTGTGACTGTTGTGATGGTGTGTGTGTGTGTGTGTGTGTGTGTGTGTGTGTGTGTGTGTGTGTGTGTGTGTGTGTGTGTGTGTGTGTGTGTGTGTGTGTGTGTGTGTGTGTGTGTGTGTGTGTGTGTGTGTGTGTGTGTGTGTGTGTGTGTGTGTGTGTGTGTGTGTGTTGCTACAATGGACACAGAGACACTGAGGAACCATCCCTCCCTAACCAGAACCCAGGGAGGAGGTCCTCCTGGGTGAATGTGGACTGGAAGGTGTGGATGAGTGTCAGTGTGTCTGAGGACCCTCCTCCATCTGGGGACACTCTGTAGAAGGAGAGAGAGCCAGCAGGTCGGTCCACATACACTCCTACTCTGTTAGAGGGGGGAGACGTATGACTGTTCTACTACTGTTGTACCAGACAGAGTAACCACCATCAGAACAATAAAGACTCCAGGACTTGTTGTTGTATCCAAGCCTGCTGTCACCCTCTCCTCTCCTAGTGATTCCTCTGTATGTCACTCCTATACCAACACCTCCTTCCCTCTCCACCTCCCAGTAACAGCGGTCAGTCAGACCCTCTCTACACAACACCTGGTGACAGGAGTCAAATCTCTCTGGGTGATCAGGATACTTCTCCTCCTCTCTAACCCTCGTCACCTTCCTGTTGTCCTCAGACAGAGAGAGTTCTCTGTAGGCTGTGTTTGGGTCCAGTGTGAGTTCACACGCATCTGATGGAGAACAAGACATGATTAGTCTGCTGAACTGTTGTTGTTGTTCCTAGAAACTGAGCCCAGACTGTAGTTTGTGTTCTCCTGATGTTCTCAGTCCCTCAGCGTCACCACGGCGACGGCGTGGGCTGAAGGAACCGCGTCACACTTCATCGTAGCTAGGATTCTCATTGACGTGAAGCCTTGTTTTCAAACCTATTGAGTCCTGGTCTCATCTCTAGACCATTTAAACAACTGAACCAAAAGGACAGGCGGAGGCGGAGTCAACAGAAGCCCCGCCCTGATGGAGTTCAGCTCCGCCCACCGTTTAGCTCAGCAGTTAACATGGAGGGGAAGAGGAGGGGCTTACCACATGGGCTCTGGGTGAGGATCAATATATTAGTAGAATCAGGAGGATTCTCTCCTATGGCTAACGCAACTATATTATAACGTAAATTTTTGGCAACGCATCCCTCGCCAAAAAACCCGGTGTTGTCGTAATTCAATGGAAAATCGTCCAAACGGCACCACACTTCAGATGATGGCTAATGGTCAGGCCCTCAACCGCTCTACGCCAATTATGGGATGTCATCATATGCCGTTGCCATGGCGACAGATCCCTCGCCATGGAACATGATGATGTCATAACTCAAACTGACATGCTCAGAACGCCACCAAACATCACACGATGGTTAACACTGAGGCCCTGAACAGCTCTACATCAAATCCGATGTTACTTAATGTGGCGTTTCCATGACAACGCGCATCCCTCGCCATAAAACACGGTGTCGCTGTAACTCCAATGGACACGGTCCCATCGTCCCCCAATCTTCACTTTTATATCACTGGTCCATGCCTCAACAGCTCTACGTGAAATCGGAGATCTCACCATATGCCGTTTCCATGGCAACGCATCCCTCGCCAAAAAACCCGGTGTTGTCGTAATTCAATGGAAAATCGTCCAAACGGCACCACACTTCAGATGATGGCTAATGGTCAGGCCCTCAACCGCTCTACGCCAATTATGGGATGTCATCATATGCCGTTGCCATGGCGACAGATCCCTCGCCATGGAACAAGATGATGTCATAACTCAAACTGACATGCTCAGAACGCCACCAAACATCACACGATGGTTAACACTGAGGCCCTGAACAGCTCTACATCAAATCCGATGTTACTTAATGTGGCGTTTCCATGGCAACGCGCATCGCCATAAAACACAGTGTCGCTGTAACTCCAATGGACACGGTCCCATCGTCCCCCAATCTTCACTTTTATATCACTGGTCCATGCCTCAACAGCTCTACGTGAAATCTGAGATGATTGGCGCCAAATTTCGCGTTCGCTCGATGCTAGGCGATCCCTCGCCATGGAACACGATGACGTCATAACTCAGACCCGCTCAACGCTGCTTGCAGCTTTAATTATTATTGTTATTATTATTATTATTCAATTGTCCTTATTTAAACATAAGGATGATGATAATCATAAGAATAACAGTAGTTGTTATAATATAATATTAAATACACACACTAATATTAAAGGGAAAGCTGCTCCGTTTGGGTCTCTAAACGTGTTGGTCAGCATTTCTGATGTTTTGGACTGAAATGTAGAAAGTTATCAAACGGGGACATGTTGTCTACTTCCAGATCAACCAGTTTTCACACAGTGGTTTTCTATTGGCTCCGCCCCCTGGCTCCAGTGAGGGGGGGTTGGACAGCGTTTGGCCACGCCCCTTAAACCTGCTCCTTTGGAACCCAAACTGTACATTTTTTATAAAACCTTTACGACTCTTTGGGAACTGGTAGGCAGACGGTCTGCTAAAACGGTTGTTTACTTACCCTTTAATAATGTGAGGATTGTTATGGTCTAATAATAATAACAACACTACTAATAACCAATAATAATTCATTAATAAATAACCATGTATCAGTAATAATACCTGTTGTATTTTATAAAAGGAGGATTCATTGTGATGGTTAACAATATTAATATTGATCATGTAAAACATCATATATATAATCAATATTAATATTGATAAGATACATGATGTATCTAATCAATATTAATATTAATCAATATTAATATTGATAAGATCCATCCTGTTCATTCCCAGCAGGACGTCACCTCCTGCTGTGTGGATGGACCTTCCATCTAAAGAGTGAGTGTGTGTTGTGATGACTCAAACTAAACAGACACTCACACTTCTTTAGAGCTGGTTTCAGCCTCCATCCTCCACCGTGCTCCACCCTGGGGGGAACAAAGAGAGAGCAGTTGAAACATTCACACTCATGATCTGCTGGATCATCACTTTGTACACAACATGAGTTACAGCCGCCTTGGTAAACCACTTCATCTAGCGGCCGGTTGAATCCTTGTAGGAGACACGGTCCCTGAGAGGTGAGCTGTCCTCTCCGTACCTGAGAGTGTCCAGTCTCCAGCGTGGATCCTCCAGTCCAGCAGAGAGCAGCGTAACTCCTGAGTCTTCTGGGTGATTGTAGCTCAGGTCCAGCTCTCTCAGATGGGAGGGGTTGGAGCTCAGAGCTGAGGCCAGAGAAGAACAGCCTTCCTGTGTGACCAGACAGCCAGACAACCTACACACACACACACACACACACACACACACACACACACACACACACACACACACACACACACCAGATGTGTGAATTAGTACTTTTATGGCTGTAAACCAGTAGAATGTCTTCTGATATCAAACCCTGTGCTGTAAGTGTTTGCTCATTGAGTCCAACTGACCTGAGAGTCTCCAGTGTACAGTGTGGACTCCCCAGTCCAGCAGAGAGCAGCTTCACTCCTGAATCCTGCAGGTCGTTGGTACTCAGGTCCAGCTCTCTCAGACTGGAGGAGTTGGAGCTGAGAACTGAGGCCAGAGCTTCACAGCATCTCTCTGACAGATGACAGCCATTCAGCCTTCACACAACATCAACAGGGTTGAAAGGGCTTATTGGAATTAACACCACTTCAGTTTTTACTAGCATTATGAATAAGAAATATAAGGTTAACAAATAACAGTTCTGTAGGTAACATATTATTAGTATTCACAAATATGAATAGGCTAGGGAAAAACCCAGTTGTGGTGTTTCCTGGTATAATACCCAGTTGTTACTGGACTTCCTACTGAAGTGGTGCTGTTACTAATGGTTCACAATACAAATGTAGTTTAGTTTAGGAAATAAAATATTAAAATAGTCTCCCTCCTATAACCTGCTCCCAGCTCATATGTTTTGTAAATTAACAAACTTTAATATTCTAATATAATGTATATTGTATCGTAGTACATGTTACTATTGAACCAACAGATATGTTTTTTATAGTATTATAACTTTTAAATTCTAGTATTATGTATATTGTGTCCAGAAAGTCCAGCAAAGTATGACAGAGTAATGTTAATGACATGTTATGATAGAGTAATGTTAATGACAATGTTATGATAGTGTAATGTTAATGACATGTTATGACAGAGTAATGTTAATGACATGTTATGATAGTGTAATGTTAATGACATGTTATGATAGAGTAATATTAATGACAATGTTATGATAGTGTAATGTTAATGACATGTTATGATAGTGTAATGTTAATGACATGTTATGATAGTGTAATGTTAATGACATGTTATGATAGTGTAATGTTAATGAAAATGTTATGATAGTGTAATGTTAATGACATGTTATGATAGTGTAATGTTGATGACATATTATGATCATGTCATGTTAATGACATGTTATGATAGTGTAATGTTAATGACATGTTATGATAGTGTAATGTTAATGACATGTTATGACAGTGTAATATTAATGACAATGTTATGATAGTGTAATGTTAATGATAATGTTATGATAGTGTAATGTTAATAACATGTTATGTTAGTGTAATGTTAATGACATGTTATGATAGTGTAATGTTAATGACATATTATGATAGTGTAATGTTAATGACATGTTATGATAGTGTAATGTTAATGACATGTTATGATAGTGTAATGTTAATGACATGTTTTGATAGTGTAATGTTAATGACAATGTTATGATTGTGTAATGTTAATGATAATGTTATGATAGTGTAATGTTAATGACATGTTATGATAGTGTAATGTTAATGACATATTATGATAGTGTAATGTTAATGACATGTTATGACAGTGTAATATTAATGACAAATGTTATGATAGTGTAATGTTAATGACAATGTTATGATAGTTTAATGTTAATGACATGTTATGATAGTGTAATGTTAATGACAATGTTATGATAGTGTAATGTTAATGACATGTTATGATAGTGTCATGTTAATGACAATGTTATGATAGTGTCATGTTAATGACAATGTTATGATAGTGTAATGTTAATGACAATGTTATGATAGTGTAATGTTAATGACAATGTTATGATAGTGTAATGTTGATGACATGTTATGACAATGTTATGACAGTGTAATGTTAATGACATGTTATGACAATGTTATGATAGTGTAATTTTAATGACAATGTTATGATAGTGTAATGTTAATGACAATGTTATGATAGTGTAATGTTAATGACATGTTATGATAGTGTAATGTTAATGACATGTTATGATAGTGGAATGTTAATGACAATGTTATGATAGTGGAATGTTACTGACATGTTATGATAGTGTAATGTTAATGACAATGTTATGATAGTGTAATGTTAATGACATGTTATGATAGTGTAATGTTGATGACATGTTATGATAGTGTAATGTTAATGACATGTTATGATAGTGTAATGTTAATGATAATTTTATGATAGTGTAATGTTAATGACATGTTATGATAGTGTAATGTTAATGACATGTTATGATAGTGTAATGTTAATGATAATTTTATGATAGTGTAATGTTAATGACAATGTTATGATAGTGTAATGTTACTGACATGTTATGATAGTGTAATGTTAATGACAATGTTATGATAGTGTAATGTTAATGACATGTTATGATAGTGTAATGTTAATGACAATGTTATGATAGTGTAATTTTAATGACATGTTATGATAGTGTAATGTTAATGACATGTTATGATAGTGTAATGTTAATGACAATGTTATGATAGTGTAATGCTAATGACAATGTTATGACAGTGTAATGTTAATGACATGTTATGATAGTGTAATGTTAATGACATGTTATGACAGTGGCAGCACTCCTAGCAGTTCAGTTGGTCACTGTCTGTGGATATAAACTGTCCTTAAACCTGGTAGTCCTTGAACAGATGCTGCAGAACCAGCGACCAGATGGTAGGGGGAGAAGAGATGGTTCCCAGGGTGGTTGTGGTCCTTAGTGATGGAGATGGTCACCTGGTTCTTAAGATCTCCTCAATGCATGGAATCAGTTGAATGTCTTCTGATATCAAACCCTGTGCTGTAAGTGTTTGCTCATTGAGTCCAACTGACCTGAGAGTCTCCAGTGTACAGTGTGGACTCCCCAGTCCAGCAGAGAGCAGCTTCACTCCTGAATCCTGCAGGTCGTTGGTACTCAGGTCCAGCTCTCTCAGACTGGAGGAGTTGGAGCTGAGAACTGAGGCCAGAGCTTCACAGCATCTCTCTGACAGATGACAGCCATTCAGCCTTCACACAACATCAACAGGAACATGTTAGGAACTGGGTTGAAAGGGCTTATTAGAATTAAAACCACTTCAGTTTTTACTAGCATTATGAATAAGAAATATAAGGTTAACAAATAACAGTTCTGTAGTTAAGATTTAACAGCCAATATTGGAGTGTAATTTGTAGCCTGGTCCAGTTTTATCCAGTATTCATTCAAATTGAAAAACAAGTATTCACAAATATGAATAGACTAGGGAAAAACCCAGTTCCTACTGAAGTGGTGCTGTTACTAATGGTTCACAATACAAATGTTGTGTAGTTTAGAAAATAAAATATTAAAATAGGCTTCCTCCTATAGCCTGCTCCCAGCTGATATGTTTTGTATATTAGTATAACTTTCATATTCTAGTGTAATGTATATTGTGTATTAAAATTCATGTTATGAGTGAACCTACAGATATGTTTTGTATATTATTATAACTTGAATATTCTAGTATTATGTATATTGTGTATTCAAATACATGTTATTATTGAACCTAAAGAGATGTATTGTATATTATTATAACTTTCATATTCTAGTATAATGAATATTATGTATTATAATACATGTTATTAACAATCCTACAGAGATGTATTGTATATTGTTCTGACTTTAATATTCTAGGATAATGTATAATGTATTGTAAAACACGTTATTAGTGAACTGACAGAGATGTATTGTTTATTATATCACTCATATGTTTTGTATATTATTATAACTTTCATATTATAGTGTAATGTATATTGTGTATTATAATACATGTTATGAGTGAACCTACAGATATGTATTGTATAATATTATAACTTTCATATTCTAGTATAATGTATATTGTGTATTATAATACATGTTATTAACAAACCTACAGAGATGTATTGTATAATATTAAAACTTTAATATTCTAGTATTATGTATATTATGTATTAAATATATGTTATTATTGAACCTACGGAGATGTATTGTATATTATTATAACTTTCATATTCTAGTATTATGTATATTTTGTATTAAAGTACATGTTATTAGTGAACTCACAGAGATGTTTTGGAGGCTTTGACCACTGGCAGCAGCCTCAGAAGACCCTCCTCTGAAGCAGAGTATTTCTTCAGATCAAACACGTCCAGCTCCTCTTCTGATGACAGTAAGATGAAGACCAGAGCTGACCACTGAGAAGGAGAGAGAGATTTTCTGGATAGTTTTCCTGATGTCAGGTACTGTTGGATCTTCTCCACCAGAGAACGGTCGTTCAGCTCATTCAGACAGTGGAACAGATTGATGCTTCTCTCTGGAGAGAGGTCTGCACTTATCTTTTCCTCGATGTATGTCACTGTTTCCTTATTGGTCTGTGAGCTACTTCCTGTCTGTCTCAGCAGACCTGGTAGGATAATCTGATTGGTCTCCAGAGAGAGGCCCAGGAGGAAGCGGAGGAACAAGTCCAGGTGTCCGTTCTCACTCTGTAAGGCCTTGTCCACAGCACTCTGGTAGAGGAGATGGACCTCTGTTTTAGATTGTTCTTCTGAGAGCAGATTGACACCAGTGTCCATGAAGGACAGGAAGACATAAAGAGCAGCCAGAAACTCCTGGATGCTCAGATGGACAAAGCAGAACACCTTGTCCTGGTACAGCCCACACTCCTCTTTAAAGATCTGGGTGAACACTCCTGAGTACTCTGAGGCTTCTCTGATATCTATGTCACACTCTGCCAGGTCTGCCTTGTAGAAGATCAGGTTGCCTTTCACCAGCTGGTTAAAAGCCAGTTTTCCCAGAGAAATTATGATCTTCCAGCTCTCTGAACTCCAGACTGTATCTTTTTCAGCTCTCCCCTTGTACTTTCTGTCCCCCTGTATGGACTGAACTCTCAGGAAGTGGATGTACATCTGAGTCAGAGTGTTGGGCATCTCTTTTCCGGTTGTTTTGAAGATGTCCTCCAGAACTGTAGCACTGATCCAACAGAAGACTGGGATGTGACACATGATGTGGAGGCTTCGTGATCTCTTGATGTGGGAGATGATTGTGCTGGCCAGAGTCTCCTCTCTGAATCTCTTCCTGAAGTACTTCTCCTTCTGTGGGTCGGTGAACCCTCTCACCTCTGTCACCATGCCCACACACTCAGCAGGGATCTTATTGGCTGCCGCAGGGCGTGTGGTTATCCAGATGCGAGCAGAGGGAAGCAGGTCGCCCCTGATGAGGTTTGTCAGCAGCACGTCCAACGAGGTCGACTTTGTGACATCGGTCCAGATCGGATTGTTCTGGAAGTCCAGAGGCAGTCGACACTCATCCAGACCGTCCAAGATGAAGACAACTTGGAACAGGTCGTATCTGAGGATTCCTTTGGTTTGAATAAAGAAGTGATGAAGAAGTTCCATCAAGCTAAACTCTTTCTCTTTCAGTAAATTCAGCTCTCTGAAAGTAAAGGGAAGCGTGAAGTGGATGTCCTGGTTGGCTTTGCCTTCAGCCCAGTCCAGAGTGAACTTGTGTGTTAAGACGGTTTTACCAATGCCCGCCACTCCAGTTGTCATTATGGTTCTGCTTGGTTGATCTTGTTCAGCTAAGGGTTTAAAGATGTCTTCACATTTGATTGGTGTTTCCTCCTTGGCTGGTTTCATGGAAGCTGTTTCAATCAGTCTGACCTCATGTTCCTTGTTGACCTCTCCACTGACTCTCTGTGTGATGAAGAGCTCTGTGTAGAAGTCTGTTACGGCTGCGGGTTCTGTGTGTGTGTGTTATGTATATGAGCTGTGCCGTTGCCCAGACGTCATTGGATGCCGGCGTCCTGTCCCTGCCCCGGTAGGCGGGACCGAAGATCCGAAGGTCTGGATTGGAGGATGTCAGGCTCGACTCTCCAATCTCCGCGCCGCCTGTCCGGCGACAGCTGTTAAGACCGTGTGCATCGTGTTAGTCGGGAGAGGTCTGAATCTGTGTCAGACGTCTCAATAACTCCTCCGAGATACTAACGAACGTATTGTTAGCAGGTGTGTTGATGTGTGTGATCTTGACGACTGTTGTGTTGGGGAGCCCGTGCGCCGTGGTTGCCTTGCTTCCCCGGCGGTGTCTTGTAGACACCATATTCTTTTGTTAGCCCTGTTCGTTTTCCCCTGGTAGAAGGGAGGTTTCGTTTGTGTGTTTGTTTGTTTGGTTTGGGCAACTTATAATACCACTCTTATGTAAGGAGTTCCATCGGTTCCTTTGGTGTTCCTGTAACGTGCTGCCTTAGTGGCTTTTGTTTTGATTGTGGCTGTTTTTGCCAACGTTATTGTATGTTCATTTATTAAAACAACTTCTTATTTACCAAGTACAACTGGTTAAATGTTCTTTCCCACTCTCCCCGAGCTGGGACGTAACATAATTGGGGGCTCGTCCGGTCCTGAATTTAATTAATTAAATTCAGGGTTTGGAAGTTGTTTTTTTGAATGAGGTACGTAGTGTAGGTATTATAGCCTATGTAGGTTCTCTGATGATGGCATCTTTTGACTTGGAGTACTTTTTAGCTTATCCGTCATTAGAGAAATTAGATGAATGTCGCAAAGAGGATCTCTTTGATATTGCTAAACACTTCCGTCTCACAATATCTAAACAATTGGTAAAGAAGGAGGTTAAGGCTCTTGTAGTTGATGAGTTGGTGGAACAAGGCATCCTGGTGGTGTCTGTTCAAACAGAGCTAGCTGTGTCTGAGGGCGCCCTGACTGAAGGTGGGGGTAGCCAGAGACTCGAGACAGAGTCTCAAACCGCTCAGGCAGTGGGAGAGAGTAAGGATGGTGGGCGGCCCAAAACGCCGTACACGATGCCTCGATATGACCCACTGTCCCCGGTCAGTTCTAGATCCAGAGACGAGGCCCGACTTAAGGTCCGCCTCGCACGGCTCCAGCTGGAGGCGAAGGATAAGGAGCAGAACCGACGGGCACAGCTAGAGCTACAGCTGGAAGTCAGGAAGTTGGAGATTGAAGCAGATAAAGTGGTGAGGCTGCGGCAGCTGGAGCTTGAGGCTCAGTGGCGTGCACCTCTCTCGTCTGCCCAGGCTACAGGTATGGTGTCACCTCCAACTCATCCAACCACATTTGATATTGGTAAAAATATTTCGTTAGTTCCCATATTTCGTGAGGCGGAAGTGGACACATATTTCGAGGCGTTTGAGCGCATTGCTGCAGCGTTACAGTGGCCGCTGCAAGCATGGCCTATTTTGTTGCAGTGCAAAATCCATGGGAAAGCTCAAGAGGCTGTTGCTGCTCTGTCATTGGAGGATAGTTTGATTTATGACTCTGTTAAAGCTGCCATTATGAGAGTATATGAACTGGTGCCTGAAGCCTACAGACAGAAGTTTAGGTTACACAAGAAAACTCAGAATCAAACATATGTGGAGTTCGCTAGGGAAAAGGGAACACTGTTTGATAAATGGGTTAAAACATGCAATGCTACGGAGTACAATTCTCTAAGGGAGTTAATTATGATGGAGGAATTCAAAAAGTGTTTGCCTGATCGCATTGTGGTGTATGTTAACGAACAAAAAGTAAAATCACTCTCTGCCGCTGCGGTGTTAGCAGATGAGTATGTTCTGACTCACAAAGCGGTGTTTTGTTCTGTGTCTACTGACGAGCTCCGTGGTGCGTCAGTTTCGCCATTGACGTATCCCAGGCAAACGGCTAATGTTAACAGAGAGGAGAGAGAATGTTTTTACTGTCGCAGACCTGGGCATGTCATCGCCAACTGTTTGATGCTGAAACGCAAAGAGCCGCCGCAAAATCTGCTCCAGCCAGAAGGCATTGGCTTGATTACAGTCGAGTCAGTCACATTACGTAATCTTGATTCGGATGACAGTGAGATAGATCCGGGCTTCAAGCCCTTTGTTTTTGACGGATTAATTTCTTTATCTGGTGAATCTGCCGATCAGAGACCCGTGCGTATTTTGCGGGACACTGGGGGGTCCCAGTCGGTGATTGTTGCCTCAGCGTTGCCGTTCTCCGATCAGTCAGCCTGTGGCTACAGTTCAATATTACGTGGCATTGAGATGGGTTATAGTCCACGGCCCGTACACAACGTACATGTGCAATCAGAATTAATTACTGGGTTCTTTCCAGTCGCGGTGTGTCCCGCATTACCAATAAAAGGTATAGTATTTCTGATGGGGAATGATATTGCGGGTGGGAAGGTGACTCCGGCTCTGGACTATTGGATTCGCCTCAACCCGAGAGCGACTGGGGTAACCTGGTGCACGTCGTGAACTACCCCAAAGACAACAAAGGGAAGATGGATGAAATGGACGCCGCCTCCGCTGTTAAAATCAAGAGGGGCTCCCAGAAGACGTCGCATCTCATTGTTCTGGGGCTTCCATGGAAAACCTCAGAACAGGACCTGAAGGACTACTTTGCCACTTTTGGGGAGGTCATCATGGTGCAGGTCAAGAGGGATGCCAAGACTGGCAACTCCAAAGGCTTTGGGTTTGTCCGATTCACAGAGTACGAGACTCAGACCAAAGTGGTTTCTCAGAGACACATGATTGACGGGAGGTGGTGTGACTGCAAACTTCCCAACTCTAAGGCCGGTCCTGATGAGCCCATGCGCTGCCGCAAGATCTTTGTGGGCCGCTGTACTGAAGACATGACCACTGACGAGCTGAGGCAGTTCTTCATGCAGTACGGCGAGGTCACAGACGTCTTTATTCCCAAACCCTTCCGAGCATTCGCCTTCGTCACCTTTGCCGATGACCAGGTGGCCCAGGCCCTGTGTGGCGAGGACCTGATCATCAAGGGTGTCAGGGTGCACATCTCCAACGCCGAGCCTAAACACAATAGTAGGCAAATGATGGAGCGAGGGCGGTTTGGGGCTGGTGGGTTTGGTCAAGGATACGGCGCTAGTCGCGGCGGGATGGGGAGCAATAGCAGTGGGGGCAGGTGCAGTCCTGTTGCAGGAGGATGATGAGGGTGTTGATCATCCAGTTTGTTTTTCTCGTAAGTTCAGCAAGCACCAGCTCAGAGATTCTACAATCGAGAAAGAGACCCTTGCTTTGTTATTAGCTCTGCAGCAGTTCGAGGTTTATGTTGGATCTAGCCTTTGCCAGTTGCCGTGTTTACTGATCACGATCTCGTCGTATTCCTATCTCACATGTACAATCGCATTCAGCGTCTCATGCGATGGGCTCTGATCGTGCAAGATTACAACCTAGACATCCGTCATAGGAAGGGCTCAGACAATGTGTTGGCATATGCTGGGTCTAGGGGTTAGTGATGTTTGTGTGTGCTATTAGGTAGGTTTGCTGGTAGGCTTGGTTAACAAAACCATAGGTTTGTGTCTTAAGGGAGGGGGTGTTACGGCTGCGGGTTCTGTGTGTGTGTGTTATGTATATGAGCTGTGCCGTTGCCCAGACGTCATTGGATGCCGGCGTCCTGTCCCTGCCCCGGTAGGCGGGACCGAAGATCCGAAGGTCTGGATTGGAGGATGTCAGGCTCGACTCTCCAATCTCCGCGCCGCCTGTCCGGCGACAGCTGTTAAGACCGTGTGCATCGTGTTAGTCGGGAGAGGTCTGAATCTGTGTCAGACGTCTCAATAACTCCTCCGAGATACTAACGAACGTATTGTTAGCAGGTGTGTTGATGTGTGTGATCTTGACGACTGTTGTGTTGGGGAGCCCCGTGCGCCGTGGTTGCCTTGCTTCCCCGGCGGTGTCTTGTAGACACCATATTCTTTTGTTAGCCCTGTTCGTTTTCCCCTGGTAGAAGGGAGGTTTCGTTTGTGTGTTTGTTTGTTTGGTTTGGGCAACTTGTAATACCACTCTTATGTAAGGAGTTCCATCGGTTCCTTTGGTGTTCCTGTAACGTGCTGCCTTAGTGGCTTTTGTTTTGATTGTGGCTGTTTTTGCCAACGTTATTGTATGTTCATTTATTAAAACAACTTCTTATTTACCAAGTACAACTGGTTAAATGTTCTTTCCCACTCTCCCCGAGCTGGGACGTAACAAAGTCATTCAGATTTGTTGACTGTCCTGCTTTAGCGATTCCCTCAAACACACGCCTGAACTTCTGCATCAGATGAGACTTGATGTTATGTTGGCACTGGACTGCAGCAGTTCCTAAATGAGAGAACCCAGAAGACAGGTCTTATACGTGATATTGACACAACAATATGATTGGTTTAATGACAGTACTATAATACATTATAATTAACTATTACTATAATACATTATAATTAACTATTACTATACTATTACTATTACTGACTTGATATGCTGATTTAACAAGATAGTGTTGCATCTTTTCAGGTATGTTGACATGCTGTTGATCTGCAGTATATTTTGTAACATTCTTTATCCTAATAGACCCACAATAATATAATATATATATATATATAATATATATATACACTATATAACAATAACACTAAATATCTGGATTAAACCACTAAAGCTGGAAGCCCCTACAATAACCCTACATATCTGCCCTTGGATTAAACCACTCAACCTGAAAGCCTCACATTAACCCTACACATCTGGATCAAACCATTTGACCTCCAAGAGGAGATTTATCTGGAAAAGATAGAAATGTAGAAATATTTTAAAGTCTCTGTTTGAGTCTCTTCTGTTTTGAAAATAAGAGTCTATATGTTTTGAAAATAAGAGTCGATATGTTTTCTAAATAAGAGTCTCTTCTATGTTTTCTAAATAAGAGTCTCTGTTTTCTAAATAAGAGTCTCTTCTATGTTTTCTAAATAAGAGTCTCTTCTATGTTTTCTAAATAAGAGTCTCTTCTATGTTTTCTAAATAAGAGTCTCTTCTATGTTTTCTAAATAAGAGTCTCTTCTATGTTTTCTAAATAAGAGTCTCTTCTATGTTTTCTAAATAAGAGTCTCCTCTATGTTTTCTAAATAAGAGTCTCCTCTATGTTTTCTAAATAAGAGTCTCTTCTATGTTTTCTAAATAAGAGTCTCTTCTATGTTTTCTAAATAAGAGTCTCTTCTATGTTTTCTAAATAAGAGTCTCTTCTATGTTTTCTAAATAAGAGTCTCTTCTATGTTTTCTAAATAAGAGTCTCCTCTATGTTTTCTAAATAAGAGTCTCCTCTATGTTTTCTAAATAAGAGTCTCTTCTATGTTTTCTAAATAAGAGTCTCTTCTATGTTTTCTAAATAAGAGTCTCTTCTATGTTTTCTAAATAAGAGTCTCTTCTATGTTTTCTAAATAAGAGTCTCTTCTATGTTTTCTAAATAAGAGTCTCTTCTATGTTTTCTAAATAAGAGTCTCTTCTATGTTTTCTAAATAAGAGTCTCTTCTATGTTTTCTAAATAAGAGTCTCCTCTATGTTTTCTAAATAAGAGTCTCTTACCACTCCTCAGTATGTCGGCCAGTTCCTCCTGGTTCATCTCCATAAGGCAGAGCAGTGTGATGTCTGTCACTCCCTCTATGGCGCGCCTCCTCTGCTCCTCGTTCTTCCCATCCTCCTCCTCCTCCTCCTCCTCCTCCTCCTCCTCCTCCTCCTCCTCCTCCTCCTCCTCCTCCCTCTGACTCTCTGAGCCTTGTGGGTCATGTGGGAAGAGAACCCTCCAGAGCTTCTTCAGCTCCTGGTCTAGAAAAGCGTGTGCGTTCTCCTCAGCCCTCTGGAACAGAACATGAATGAGAACTTTCCTGTGAGCTGAGGACATCAGAAGCATCTGTCCTTGATTCACGTCTGGTCTAAAGAGGGAAGCCTGGAGACTCTGAGCACCACAAGAGATGCTTTTTAATGTTCATGTAGAGCTGAAGGCTAATGTCTTGTTGGACTTTTACACACCTTGATCAGCTCTGTTTGACGCTGCTGTACAGACCCAGCACTGGTAACCTTTGACCTCTCCTGGTGTCGACTGTGGAGAACACACACACACACACACACACACACACACACACACACACACACACACACACACACACATGATTGTATTATTTCTCCTGAAGTTGAAACATCAGGATTAGCAAAGTCTGGTAGCAACCAAGTGGTCAGTTTTCATCACCTGTTTGAAACTCCTCCCTCTCCTCTCTATCTATGGATGTTCAATATATACTGTATATTAATAATCTCAGATGACTCCTCACCTCTTCTCAATAGACTGATTCCCATCTTTAAACTGAGCAAGAGGATGATCCATAGACCGGTCACTCTTCATGGAGACACAGCTGGGTCCAGGGGAGTCTGCTCTCTCCTGTTTCCTTCCAGAACAACAAGAGCCAGGATTTATGGATGTTGAATAGATGCTGAATTGTTATAATCTGATCAATCCTCACCTCTTCTCAATAGACTGATTCCCATCTTTAAACTGAGCAAGAGGATGATCCATAGACCAGTCACTCTTCATGGAGACACAGCTGGGTCCAGGGGAGTCTGCTCTCTCCTTCTGCTCTGGCCTTCAACACAACACACACACAGCTTTTACTGACACTAACGATGGTGTCCTGATACATCACTGCTGAGCTCTGAGATGGACCACAGTCACAGACACTTAGAGATCCTCTTCTCACCTGTTAGCTCTGCTCTGGCGGCCATGTTCCCCAGACAGAGAGCTTTTAGAGGTAGGATCCCCCTCCTCCCTCTCCTCATTCATAGCAGACCGGAGACCCCAGCCGATTTCAAGAAGCTGGATTTGCAGATTAACCGGAGATGTTAAGACAGAATTCAGGGAATAGCAGAATCTTCAGTTTCAGATACCAAGCTTAGACTGATCTCAGTTCAGTTATCACGGTGACTCCTGCTGTGAGCCTCATGCTGCTTCCCTGAGGACTATACTACCAAGCAGGATGTGGGGTTAGTGAGTCACTTCAGGTTAACCCTGAGGACTATACTACCAAGCAGGATGTGGGGTTAGTGAGTCACTTCAGGTTAACCCTGAGGACTATACTACCAAGCAGGATGTGGGGTTAGTGAGTCACTTCAGGTTAACCCTGAGGACTATACTACCAAGCAGGATGTGGGGTTAGTGAGTCACTTCAGGTTAACCCTGAGGACTATACTACCAAGCAGGATGTGGGGTTAGTGAGTCACTTCAGGTTAACCCTGAGGACTATACTACCAAGCAGGATGTGGGGTTAGTGAGTCACTTCAGGTTAACCCTGAGGACTATACTACCAAGCAGGATGTGGGGTTAGTGAGTCACTTCAGGTTAACCCTGAGGACTATACTACCAAGCAGGATGTGGGGTTAGTGAGTCACTTCAGGTTAACCCTGAGGACTATACTACCAAGCAGGATGTGGGGTTAGTGAGTCACTTCAGGTTAACCCTGAGGACTATACTACCAAGCAGGATGTGGGGTTAGTGAGTCACTTCAGGTTAACCCTGAGGACTATACTACCAAGCAGGATGTGGGGTTAGTGAGTCACTTCAGGTTAACCCTGAGGACTATACTACCAAGCAGGATGTGGGGTTAGTGAGTCACTTCAGGTTAACCCTGAGGACTATACTACCAAGCAGGATGTGGGGTTAGTGAGTCACTTCAGGTTAACCCTGAGGACTATACTTCCAAGCAGGATGTGTGGTTAGTGAGTCACTTCAGGTTAACCCTGAGGACTATAAGCAGGATGTGGGGTTAGTGAGTCACTTCAGGTTAACCCTGAGGACTATACTACCAAGCAGGATGTGGGGTTAGTGAGGTTAAGGTCCTTAATGACCTCTAACCCCTACCTGCTCCTTAATGACCTCTGACCCCTACCTGCTCCTTCTAAGTAATAAATAGTAAAATATTAGTTTAATTAGCAGTGTGACTGATTAACTTCATATAACAGTGAGAGGTTTCAAGTAGGCTACATAACATAACATTTAAATAACATTTAATAACGTGTTAAACAGTTTAATCAACCTAATGATATTATACACAAGTGATACATATTTATATAGATCGATTTATAATACATCAGGGATCAGTAATCTGCTGTAATAAAGTGATATATGATGATATATTAGTGATATATATGTATGATATATCACAGATCAGAGTTGACTACCGTACCTTAGTCGTCTTCCTGCTGTAATAAAGTGATATATGATGATATATTAGTGATATATATGTATGATATATCACAGATGAGAGTTGACTACTGTACCTTAGTCGTCTTCCTGCTGTAATGAAGTGATCAACACCGAAGCGTCCGACTCGGTAACAAGGAAGTAAGATATAGTGAACCAACCAGTTGGTCCAGTTCAACCTCTTCTAGGCTGTTGTTCCAGGACTTTTCCTCCCTCACCCAAATCTTTCTTCCTCCTCCTCCCTCTCCCACACCTCTCTCCCTCCTCCCTCTCTCTATCCTCCTCCCTCCCTCTCACCCTCACCCTCTTCTCTCCCTCTCTCTCCCTCTATCCCCCTCCCTCACCACCTCTCTTCCTCCTCCTCCCTCCCTCTATCCTCCTCCCTCCTTCTCCTCCCTCACCCAAATCTTTCTTCCTCCTCCTCCCTTTCCCTCCCTCCCTCTATCCTCCTCCCTCCCTCACCACCTCTCTCCCTCCCTCTACCTCCCTCCCCCTCCCTCTATCCTCCTCCCTCCTCCCTCCTTCCCTCACCACCTCTCATCCTCCCTCTCCCTCCCTCTATCCTCCTCCCTCCTTCTCCTCCCTCCCCCACATCTCTCCTCCTCACCCAAAGACAAACTCCAGCTCCCCAGAACTGTGTTGAAAGTCAAGCCTCAGTGAGGCGGCGTGTTGGGACTCAGAGTCTCCCTTGGGACAACAAGTGAGTCTCTGAGTCATTCAGTCACCGTGGTGACAGGATGAATACGCTTCATCAAACCTTGGATCAACCCTTCATTAAGTCTTGGGTTGGCTCTCTTCTTCTTGTCACTTCAAGGTTCAACATGTTTTATGAGCCATTTAAACCAGTTCAACAGAATGCTTCCTCCCCATTCCCTCCTGCAGTGTGTGTGTGTGTGTGTGTGTGTGTGTGTGTGTGTGTGTTGAGCACCAGCCCAAACACCTACACCACACACACACCTGTGTCTCCTTTACCCTAATCATGTTGCCCTTAAGGTGGTGGATTCAGCGCCCCCTAGTGGTGCAATAACAGATATTAATAAAACATGACTTTGGTAGTAATTTATCTTTTTATTTAGGTGGAGGAGGTTAGGGAGGTTTGGAGGTGAGGGTGGTGAGGAGGTGGGGGAGGTGAGGAGGTGGGGGAGGTGAGGAGGTGAGGAGGTGAGGAGGTGGGGGAGGTGAGGAGGTGAGGAGGTGAGGAGGTGGGGGAGGTGAGGAGGTGAGGAGGTGAGGAGGTGGGGGAGGTGAGGAGGTGAGGAGATGAGCGCACCGCCTTAGCCACGCCCCTTTCCACAACAGTGTGTGTATGTGTGTTTGAATGTGTGTGTGTGTCCATATAAATATGTGTGTGTGTGTGTGTGTGTGTGTGTGTGTGTGTGTGTGTGTGTGTGTGTGTGTGTGTGTGTTTGTATGTGTGTGTGTGTTTGTATGTGTGTGTGTTTCCATGTGTGTGTGTGAGTGTTGCTACAACGGACACAGAGACACTGAGGAACCATAACCCCATACCCCAAACCCAGGGAGGAGGTCCTCCTGGGTGAATGTGGACTGGAAGGTGTGGATGAGTGTCAGTGTGTCTGAGGACCCTCCTCCATCTGGAGACACTCTGTAGAAGGAGAGAGAGCCAGCAGGTCGGTCCACATACACTCCTACTCTGTTAGAGGGGGGGAGACGTATGACTGTTCTACTACCGTTGTACCAGACAGAGTAACCATCATCATGACAATAAAGACTCCAGGACTTGTTGTTCCATCCAAGCCAGCTGTCACCACCCCCTCCTCTCCTTGTGATTTGTCTGTATGTCACTCCTATATCAACACAGATATACAACAGTCAAATCTCTCTGGGTTATCAGGATACTTCTTCTCCTCTCCAACCCTCGTCACCTTCCTGTTGTCTCCTCATCTCTCTAAAATGGTTCAGTCTTGTTGTTTTGGATTCTTCTTGTGTTGTTTCCTGGTTTGTTTTTGGTTCCACCCTTTACAGGCAGGGAGGCACACACACACACACACACACACACACACACACACACACACGTTGATGCATGTAGGTCTTGGGCCGTGTTGACACAAAGGAATGGCCCCAGGGCCCCCTAGGGTGAGGCACACACACACAGGCAGGCACACACACACACACACACACACACACACACACACACACACGCACACGCACGCACACACACACACACACACACACACACACACACACACACACACACACACACACACACACGCTCACACACACACTCACACACACACACACTCACACACACGTTGATGCATGTAGGTCTTGGGCCGTGTTGGCACAAAGGAATGGCCCCAGGGCCCCTAGGGTGATGAGCTCTGCCAGTAGAGCGCTGTCTGCCATTGAACAAACACACTCACAAACAGAACCTGAGGCTCTTTCCATTGTGTGGGGCTGTGAACATTTTCACATGTACATTTACGGAGCACCTTTCACCCTTGTTAGTGATCACCAACCTTTGGAATGGACTTCCATGAACCCCAAGTCCAAGCCACCCGCTCTAATAGAAGGTTGAGTCTACGTCTCCAGCCTTCCAGCTACACAGTCCGCTACACGTCTGGTCAGGACACTCAGGAAGACTCTATGTCACGCCACCCGGGGAAAGCACTTTAATAATAATAATGATGATTAGGATTATGATAATCATTTTATTTATATTGCACTTTTCATTTAAAAGAGCATATCAGAGTGCTTCAACGTTAAAAACATAGCAAACACACACAATACAATTACTGAAAAATAGTGAGCACTAATATTAACATAAAAAGGACTTCCTAAATCAAAAGGTTTTTAGGCCTGAAGGTCTTTAGGTATTAAATGTTTCTCAGGGCGTTTTAAATGAGGAAAGACAAGCAGAAGAATATGTGCACTTTGTGCTGCTAAAGCTGTTGTGAGGCAATGTCATCGGCTACCATCGACCCCTACTGATGACACTGAGCTACGGGGACAAGGATTGTTGTTCTGTTCTCTGAAGGTCAGGGCGGTATCAAGGCAGTAAGATATAGTGAACCAACCAGTTGGTCCACTTCAACCTCTTCTAGGCTGTTGTTCCAGGACTTCACTCAGTCATACACAATAATAACTTTATTAAAATATGAACCATAGACAGAGAGCTCTGATGACTAGAAGCTCAGACACACACCGTCTCTGACGATACTTTTAGTCCATTTGAAGCACAGACTTTAACACATTTAGACTATTGATTATCATCAAAAGGTTCATGACTGAAACTGTATTATTATGTTAATTTTATAGCATTCAAATATTGAGTAGAAAACTGACCATAAACAGTATAATAAATGTGATGATATGATTTTTAGGAGATTATGTTTCTATTTTAGACAAGGTTATCATGTTTATAGTGGGTAATAGTTATATAATAGACAAGGTTAAGTTTATAATGGGTTATAGTTCTATAATAGACAGGGTTATCATTCATCTCTCTGAATGGTTCAGTCTTGTTGGGTTGGATTCTTCTTGTGTTGTTTCCTGGTTTGTTTTGGGTTCCACCCTTTACAGGCAGGCATGCACACACACACACACACACACACACACACACACACACACACACACACACACACACACACACACACACACACATCAGCTGCAAGTTGATGCATGCAGGTCTTGGGGCCGTGTTGGCACAAAGGAATGGCCCCAGGGACCCCTAGGGTGATGAGCTCTGCCAGTATACAAAATTGTATAAAGTTAAATATATAAAAATAAAATGCAATTGATAGAATGCAATATATCAGCACAGAAAAAGAGCAATATGTATATATAAATCAATGTAATAAAATATACATTGTTATACGCTATAGGCCCTTGTTCAGCAGCCTGATGGCCTGACTGTGAAGCTGTCTCTGAGTCTATTTGATACCACTTGATACTCCGGTATCGCCTGACTGACGGTAACAGTGAGTACAGTTGGTGGCTGTAGGTCAATGTCTTTATGATGCGTTTGGCCTTGGCCACGCACCGCTGGTTGTAAATATCCAGGAGGGAGGGGAGCTCACCTCCACCATATACTGCGCCGTCCGCACCACCGTCGATGGAGATCGGGCCGTGCTCTCCTCTCTGCTTCCTGAAGTCCACCATCATTTCCTTGGTCTTCTTGACGTTGAAAAATATATGAAATATATATGAAAAATATCCCTTAGATATGTGTGTGTGTGTCTGTGCTAAAGAGAGGTGTGTGTGTGTATAGAGATGTGTGTGTGTGTCTGTGCTAGAGAGAGGTGTGTGTGTGTGTATAGAGATGTTTGTGTGTGTGTAAGAGAGAGATATGTGTGTGTGTGTGTGTGTGTGTGTGTGTGTGTGTGTGAGTGTGTGTGTGTGTGTGTGTGTGTCTGTGTGTGTGTGTGTGTGTGTGTATTGTGTGTGTGTATTGTGTGTGTATTGTGTGTATTGTGTGTATTGTGTGTATATTGTGCGTGTATTGTGTGTGTATTGTGTGTGTATTGTGTGTATTGTGTGTATTGTGTGTGTATTGTGTTTGTATTGTGTGTATTTTGTGTGTATTGTGTTTGTATTGTGTGTGTTGTGTTTGTATTGTGTTTGTATTGTGTGTATTGTGTTTGTATTGTGTGTGTATTGTGTTTGTATTGTGTGTGTATTGTGTGTATTGTGTATTCTGCTTCAACTAATGTACACCTTGTAAGTCGCTTTGGATAAAAGCGTCTGCCAAATGCCCTAAATGTAAATGTAAATGTATTGTGTGTATTGTGTTTGTATTGTGTGTGTATTGTGTTTGTATTGTGTGTGTATTGTGTGTGT